>CAUYQV010097516.1:0-11890 GCA_963574575.1 Galagoides demidoff
ACCACCCCTCTCTGGGCATCAGCTTCCTCAACTGTAAAAAGACAGGATTGAACCACATGGTCCTGCAAAAGAGAAAGCCAGCCTCAGACAAATGAACAGGTAAGGGGAGGTGGCAGAGCCTGGAAAGAGTTAGGGAGGCAGAGGGCACCACCAACAGGCATCCTGGGGAGGCAGGAGGCCAACAGCATAGTCTCTGCTGTCGTTTGACACTGTATATGAAAACTGCAAATGTATACACCCCTCCCCACAAAGTACCTATTGATTACAGAGGTGAAGGAAGTGACTCACCCATGGAGAAGGATGGAAGACAGTGTCTTTGTCCAGAAACCAGCACCAGCAGTGATGAGGCCAGTGGAATCCGCGGGCCCTGACAGCAGGTAGGAAGGGAACCCGCCTCCCTTCTGGGAAATTCCTGCTGGAGATACAGAACCCTGGAAATAGCAGACAAAGCCAAATCCAGGGGCGTTCCGCAGAATCAGTGCCTGTAATACTTAAATAGCACAAAACTATGAAAGTCAAAGACCAAGGAATTGACCCTCTTTGAAGGAGACATTATCTATTGGCAGTAAAGAATACTAGTGAGAAAACTGGCAAAATTCAAAAGGGTTCTGATGATTAGAGAATAGCAGTGTATCATTCACCAAGTTTTGATGCTTCAATTGCAATTTTATTTTGTTTTATTTTGTGTTGTTTTGTTTTTTTCTGGACAGAATCTCACTCTGTTGCCCAAGCTGGAGTGCTGTAGTGTCATAGCTCATAGCAACCTCAGACTCTCGGATTCAGGCGATCCTCCTGCCTCAGCCTCCCAAATAGCTGGGACTACAGGCACCAACCTCAAAGTCTGGCTAATTTTTCTATTTTTAGTAGAGACGGACTCTCACTCTTGCTCAGGCAGGTCTCATATTCCTGAGCTCAAGGGATCCTCCCTCCTCAGCCTACCAGAGAGCTGGGATGACAGGTATAAGCCACTACACCCAGCCTCAATTGCAGTTTTATAGAGGGTTGTTCTTGTTTGCATAAAATATACACCAAAGCATCGTGTCAGCAACTGAATCACAAATGGCTGGGGGGGAGTTTTGTATCATACCTCCAACTTTCTGTAACTTTAAAATAGTTTCAACTTTATTTCTGTATGTATGTATTTATTTATTGGAGACAGGGATCTCATTTGTCACCCAGGGTGGAGCACAGTAGCACAATCATAGCTCACTGCAGCCTCCAACTCTTAGGCTCAGCCTCCTGTTTCAGCCTCCCAAGCAGCTAAGACTGGCACATGCCACCATAACATAGCTAATGTTTTTTTTTCCATTTTTGTAGATGATTTCAAACATTCCTCACTCCTCAGCCTCCCCTGTTACTGGAATTTAAATGTTTTTGATTTTAGAATTTTCTCTTAAAAACTATGTACATACTTTAATTCGGGGATTCTAATTTTCAAATTTCATTCTACAGATAACATTGGCATAAGTATGTACATACCCATGATATATATGTCTGTACAATGATATTTATATACCATCAGAAATATATATGTGTCAATGACATTAAGAATTACCTACGGATATATTTATGGCAGAATCACTTACATCGCAAATAATCTAAAATTAACCTTCCATCAATAGAAGACTGGTAATTCATGGAATGGATACTCTGCAGCAATTAAAAATTTGAAGATCCTCTTACTACTCCCCATGATAGAGAAGAGAATTTAGCCCAGAATAATACAGCGAGTGGATCGTCTACCAGGCTGTAGTTCCAACACTTGGAGTGGTTGCGCCCACCTGCTCACCCACACACACCAATTCAGAGAGCACGCACAGGACTCACTAATAATGACTGGTTTTAGGGGTGGGGTTGGGAATAGAAGTAAAAGAGATTATTTCCTTGTAGTCCTTATGTTCTCATCACATATGACCATGTATCATCTTCATACATGTTTTTAAATCACTAGTTCAAAGAAGCACACTAAAGTATAAAAAAAATTTAACTTTTGCTCATAAGTAACTTAAAGTCTGGACATCAACTTTTGAGGGATTTATTAATTTTGCAAACAATGGGAAGGCATGTAGTAGAGAAATGGAAACCACAGAACCGGACCACATGGCTGTGAAACCCTGACTCTCACACTGACTGAGGTGGCTGGTGGTAGCCCCTACCTGACCTAGCCCAGGGGCCTCAGGCACCCTCACTCACCAGAGGGCTCCCCTGAGCTCCTGAGAAGCCTTCCATGGCTTTTGAAAGCTCTTTACAAATTAGTGCTATCCCAGTGGTCCTGCAAGGCTGAGCTTTCTCTTCTGTTCCATGCTGACAGTAACATCTGTTTACCTGACAGTTTTATTTATTTCTTCTTATTCCTATCCCCATTTTGCAGATAGGGGAACTGAGCTGCTACAGTAGTTCCTGGAGAACGGACGTTTTGTTTGAGCACTTTTAAATGATGAGGGGAAGGGGTGCTCTGATTCTCCCAACCCCGGAGGAAAGCGGGAATTTGATGATTCCCTTAACATCGTGGGGATTCGCGAGGACCAGCAGGACCGGTGGGTGCAGATGGCGGCCCTGCTTGGGACCTGCTGGGGTTGAAGCTCCTCTGAGCACCCAGAGGCTGACCCTGGGGTCCGGAGAGGGTGCAGCACAGCGCGGAGCCCAGGAGCGCTCCTCCTGCCCAGAGTCTCTGTCCTCACACCGCCCTCCCATCCGCCTGCCCAGGGATCTAGACTTTCCCCGGTAGCAAAGTCTCCGCCCTGCCCCCCGGAGGCTGCTCTGGGGCCTTCCCGGTCCTGATGCCTGGCAGAGCCAAACCCAAGCGGTGAGGGGCACGTAGTCTAAAGCAGGAAACCCTGGACTCAAGCCCCACTCACCTAGTTGGCATTTCCACTTATTAGGTGGTGGCTTTGAGTAAGGCGCTTTTCTGAGCCTCAGTTTCTCCACCCATAAAGCCAGAGTAAACGGCGCTCTCCCTGCCAAGTTCGGAGGGGAATCCCACCCGACCCTGTGCAAACCTGTGTGCCCAACTTTCCCTCCCTGCCGCTGCTGCCTTTCTCCCAAAACTCACTTGCAGGCGAGGAGCAAGGGGGCGCCCCAGGGCGTCCTCTCCGCTCTCCGCCTGGCCCTGTGCCCCCGGCACCCCGCTTTCCCGGAGCTGGGCGGGGCACAGCCCTCGTGACGTTGGCGGGCGGCACAAGGACCTGGCCAGCTGCCTGCCTGGCCGCCACAGGTCCGGAGCACGCCAGACGCGCTGCGCCCTGCGTCCTGCCTGGCCAGGATCGCCCTGCCTCGCCCCAGCGAACCCTGACCCAACGCCCTGCTTTGTCACCCTCCTTTCCCTGGCGGGACTGGAGAGAGAAGCGCTGGGGCTGAGCATCCCCAGGAGAAAGTCAGGTGAGTGCACTGAGAAAGGGCTGCTGGGGTGGGCGCCCAGGACAGGGGCCCCGGCTCAGGGACGGTCCGCAGTGTCCCACGCAGCCTTGCTGGTGTGAAAATAGCCCTAAACGCCTGCCACCTGCCAAGCCTTAGGGCAGGCTGGGATGGAGAGCGCCCCAGACATTGAACCCCAAGCTCCATGTTTCACCTGGATACCTTGATCACTGGGTCTGGATTCTGCCTCCCGCCACCCCAGCCCACTTAGAGCAAAAGAGCTGGTTTTAATCAGAGGCCCGCTGAGAGTCTGCCGCGCAGAGGGGGCTAAGGGTGTAGACCTCCACGGAGACCGGGGCTGGACGCCCAGGGCCCTCTCTGGGGAAAGATGTCCTCCTGAGCTGCAGCGCCTCTTGAGGAGGGGATGAGAGGGCCCGGGATTGGGCAATCTCGGCAGGGAGAAAGTGAAGTGTCCTGGCTTTCTCTAAGCCCCAGGTTTGTTGGAATCGTCAGTTTTGCTGCAGCCTCCCTGTGGCTACCCACCTTATTGCAGAGATGTGGGGACCTGGGCAGCCATGGGCTTCCTCCCCACAGCCCCCACCCCTGCAGGGCTGAATCTCACTTGCAAATCTCCAAAGGTTCAACAGGTTCAGACTCTGTTTCCCACTGACCTCAGCTAAATACTGAAACCCCGGTCACTTTCACATGAAACCTGCCAGCGCCTTTACCTGTCCCCCTCTTCTTATTCAGTGAAGTTTTCACACATTTCTTCCTGGGGCTGGATAGCCCGGGGAGCACAAGGCTCCAGGCCACTTTTGTATGAGGTGCCAAGGCTGGCACTGCCAGCAGCTGTGGCCTCTCAGAATGGCCAGGGCTTGCAGGTGCCATGTTGGCACCTGGGTTCAGTGGGTGCTGTTGGTCCTAAACCCTGTCCTCCACCTGACTGTGGGCCAGACAGGACTGGCCTTAGCCACAGCTTTCCTGGGAGGAAATGGAATCCTCCCCACCCAAATCTTCAGGATGGGAGCCCCAGCCATAGAGCACTGCTCTTGCCAATGTCACTCAGCCTCTGCATCCTGCCTGAATACTGGCACTGACAGCAGGTGCCTCACAGTATTGACCAGGGACACCCTTAAAGGGCCTGGGGCAGGGCCAGGCACACAGATGAGGCGTCAGCATTAGTCACTCAGAAAAACTAAAGCAAGCTGAGTTTGTGCCTGGCGAGTCTGGGAGTGGTGAAAGGGCTCCAGAGCCTTGTAGGCGACCAGGAAAGGTGGCCGTAGTGCCCTTTAATGACAGCATGGTAAAAGCTCAAGTGTGCCCCAGTCTGGGATCAGGACAGCCTTCCAGGGATGACCATCAGTTCATCTCAGGAGCAACTTCTGGAGGAGGAGCCCTCACCCACCCTGCCCCTGGGGGATAGGGGGGGAAGGGCACCTGTCCTGGGCAGCAGTGCTTGTTGAGCCTGGACCAGGGCAGGCACCCAGCCCCTGCCTCTTGGTCCTATCCTCATTCTGCACCTTCACCCCCGCCCCTTGCTGTAGACTAGAGCTGAGGCTTAGATGCAAATGCAAATCCTGTGTCCCCATGCAAATGAGGTTTATCCACAACTCCCCAGAGAGCTGGGACTGCAGGGGAACACCTGCACAGTGTCTCTGCTGCTGCCAGTCCAGAGCTTGGTGGTGGCACCACAGGTGTGCCTGGTGCACCCACAGGGAAGGGAGTGGCCCTTCCAGGTCCAAATGAGCTCAGTTAGTCCCTAATGAGGGCTAGAGGGCCCTGCCCATGGAATAACCACATGAGCAGACTCAGATGGCAAACAGACACAGGGTTAAAGCTGAGGGCAGCACCACAGGCGCCTCTGCCCACCCCTTTATCAGCAAGAACACCAGCACGGGACAGCCTGGGCTGAGTCAGAGCTCCTGCCACTGCTCTCAGGAGGAACTGTGACTTGCTTTCCAGTTTCTGTTCACCCAGCCGCAGTCACAATTATCCCAAGGTTTCTGGGAGCAGCTGGCCCAAGAGGTAGTTAAGCCAAATCTCTATCTAGGAGGAATCCTACCCAGGTTTCCCTTCTATTTGTCCAAAATATGAATTCAAATCTTGTATGGGTAAAAACAACACACTGTTGAAATTCAGTTGTCTGAGGCTGGGATACCTGTCTCTGGAAATCGGCTCCACCCTCCCCTTCCTGCTTCCTAATGTCCATGCCACCTCCTCCTTCTCCATTATGTCCATTATACAATTGGGGGAGTCGGGTGGTCCCAAAGAGTTAACATAGGATTGACTCTGTGCAGTGGAACAGGCACAGAGTGGGAGTGGACCTCACAGTCCCTGAACTATGTACACAGAGATGGTGTGAGGGGCAGAGGGAGCCTGCTGGCATCTGCCCTCCCCGCAGGTGTGCCCTGGGTGGTGCCCCACCCCCACCAGGGAAGGCAGGGCAGTCCTGCACCCTCCCTGGGTCCAGCAGAATCTGTCCCCACGTCCCCCTTGGCTATTGTGGGGGGGGTGTCTCAGGAGTGAGCCGAGTAGCAGTGATGGGGGAGGAGCTGACTCTCCCACAGGCTACGGCTGTCTCTAGTCAAGGGGCTGTCCCCTTACCACACTCCTAGCATCCCCGTCAATGTGCTAATCTAAGACAAACTGGGGGATAAAATGTCCCCAAAATGCCAGTGACTTTTGCTTTGTCAAAAGTCAAACATGTTCTGCATTAGATTTTGGACCATTTTAGTTTCAAAATGCTTTAAGCCCCACATTTCATTAGTTCACTAAATGGGGAAACTGAGTCACAGAGAACATCCATGGCATGGATCATCATCACCAAGCCCCTGACTGTCCCAGAAACACAGTCCCCTGGGGAAGCACTGCTGGGGTAGCAGGGCACAGCCAGCAAAGGGGCCACCCTGGAAACCTTCCCCCCTGCACTTCCAGCTCACAAGGAAGTTGGACCAGAGCTGAATATTAACACTAGAGTAAAATTTTTCACATGACTCTAACTTGTTCTTAATTTTTAGATGCACTCATCCTTTCCAAAACCTGTGTTAAAGTATTCCAGGCACTATGAAACCAAACACAGTGAACATTTTCTTCAACTCAGGGTCACTATTGGAACCTTCAAGACTGTGCTCAGTATCCTGTGGGGACGTGGGAGGCACGCCTGCCTCCATGCTGGCTGCCCTGTGGGTCTCAGTGCTTCATCCCCAGCCTCTACCTAGGCAGGTGGCTCTGGCTCCCCGGTAGCAGCCTGTACCTCTCCCCAGCTCCCTTCTGGAGCGCCGCCCCCTCCCCCAGGTACCAGACCCCTCCTGTCCAGAAGGCCCGACCCCGCACTCTCAGGCTCCCTGCCTCTTTGTCTTTGCTATTTGGTTGAGAAACCAAGTGACTGTCCTTATTAGAAACAAGCATCTCGAAGGGAAAGAAACAGGTTCAGGGGAGGGAGGGAGGAGCAGTGTCTAGACGGCCTCTGGGACCTTGGTTCTGACAAGCCATGACTTTTTCGTCTGTCCCCTTGCTGGTCACTAACTGGGGGCTTTGGGGCTGTTAAGCTCACATGATAAGGAAAGCACCCTTTCTCCCGCAGCTTTGTGTTTCTTCCTCATACCTTGCGATTTAAGTCTCTTAAAGCAAGGCCTGGAATTTGGACCTCTTCTTTAGAAAAGCGGAAACAGTTACTCCTCAGCTGATGGTCACGCTCTTCATCCATTCTGAAAATAGAATTTTAATGAATGCTCTCCTTATGATGCAGGGCTTTTTTCCAAAAATAATGAAAAATAAAAATGAATAAACTCTAGTCATCCATCAAATAAGAACTTTTTCTTCCAATTTTTTGGAAACCAGGAACTGTGTGCTGCACTAGAGCATCTCAAACACGTTCTGTTGTCACGTTTTCTTGTCCCGAATCTAAATCTAGGCACCCACGTACAGAGGTCTCATGCTGCTGGAGCATCCGGGCAGCCTCTCACTGCACCACGAACAATCAGAATTGTGTTTGAGAGTAGAGATAGGGAGGGGGTGGTGCAAAAAATTCATGACATTATTTTTCACCAATTTTAATGCACAAGTGAGAGGATATTTTGGTTGACTTCCATGGGACCTATGTGGAAATTTTATTTTAAATGGTGTCTGCCCAGAAAATGTCACCTTTCATAATTAAACTCTTGTGCAATAAAATCAAAGTACATTTCTAGCACAGAGGAAGTTTTGTTTAACATTTTCATGATGAATGCTTCCAAATGGCCAGCAGCACTAAGGGGGGAGGGGGAGTCCTTCCCAGAATTCAGAGGCGAAATGGAGTCTTTTCACTGGTTTTAAGACTTCCCACTAAAAGCAGACAGAATGGACCCTTTCTCTGATGTGCCTCAGAAAACAAGGTTTTCAACTTTCAGTTCCTTACAACAGGACTTTGAGTTACCCAGATCAAACCTTCCGCAGAGCCTCAGGGCCCCACAGCGGAGCTGGTCTGGGTGGCAGCGGCGTCCTCAGGCTGAGGCCCTGGCCTTACATCTGCCTCAGGCTGCTGAGGTGGGGCACAGAAAACTCCTCTCACAGAAGAAGGCACTGTTCTTGTACAGTGTAACAGTAACTGAGGGACATCCCCAAGTGTCAGGAGGTAGAAAGAAGTGTGAAAGGAACAGGAGATGAGGGGTGAAGGAGTGGGGATCTTCTGCAGGGAGTGTGCACAGCCGAGCAGTGTCCCCAGCATGCTCATGTGGGGTAAGGCCCTCCCTGGTACAGTCGTGCCCCTGATTTTATACTCAGCAGTGATGTCCACGCCCCATGAGCTGTGAGGCCATGTAATATCACCATGCATGTAGGGTAAGGCCCTCCCTGGTACAGTCATGCCTCTGATTTTATACCCAGCAGTGATGTCCACGCCCCATGAGCTTTGAGGCCGTGTAATATCACCATGCACATGTAGGGTAAGGCCCTCCCTGGTACAGTCATGCCTCTGATTTTATACCCAGCAGTGATGTCCACACCCCGTGAACTTTGAGGCCATGTAATATCACCATGCACATGTATGGTAAGGCCCTCCCTGGTACAGTCGTGCCTCTGGTTTTATACCCAGCAGTGATGTCCACACCCTGTGAGCTTTGAGGCCGTGTAATATCACCGCATGAGGAGGCAACAAGAGGGTCTCATTCTCTGCTCAGATGCCACCCTACATCACAGCCCCACCCCACATCCATCACCCACAGCCCCCTGTGATGTGCCCCTCACCCAAGTGGATGACTCTCCTGGACCTTTGCTACTCAAAGGAGTCTGAGGATGAGCAGCTCATGCCAACCCTCACTTGCACGTGGGCTGCCAAGGGCGGGGGGTGGGGGGTCTTGGTAAAATGCAGATTCTGAATCAGTAGGGCTGGAGCAGGGCCTGAGGGTCTGCATTCCTACCAATACAGGTGACGCTGCTGGTCCAAGGACCACACTTGGAATAGCAAGCAAGGTGTTAAGGTTCTGCTTAGCTGGGTTTTTAGTTCTGTTCTTTTGACATTGATTTGGGATTAGGTCTGGCGAACTTCAAAAAGAAGGTGTAAGAGCCTCTGAAATTTGACCTCCTGGTCAGCAGGTTACCACCTGGGAACGCAGCATCACACAGCACCCTAAGTGGGGCTGCTGCTCTGCGGAGCCCCTGAACCTGCCCAGGGTCTCTGAGGGGGAGGCCTGGCCATCAATCCTGTGAGACAATCCCCACCAGGCTGCCCCTGTGGCTGATTCCTCTCAAGTCAGTACGACTTGCCACCCCTGGCATCCTGCCCAGATGTGTATGAGTGTTCCCAGCACAAGCGCACCACCCTCAGAGGCATCATGCTGGTGGGACATCCCCCCAGAGCCACCCCACCACATGGCAGACCTGGACAGTCCCCTAAGTTAGAGGACACCAACCTTGCATATGATAGGGTCTCCCTGCTCCTCCTGCCTGGCAAGTCAGTCTTCAAGGCACCCCTCCCAGGAGGAGCCTGCACCCCGACTCTAGGGGGTCTTGGGGAATGCACAGGAGACCCTGAGCTGACCATGAACTTGCCATGATGTTCCTCCTTTCTGTGCTGGTCCCTCTCCCAGGAAAGATAAGATAAGATGCGGCAAGGATGAGGGATTCCTCCCTCACACACCTCTGGGGTCCCCTCACAAGCACAGCCCTGGTTCAGGGACAGGCGCTGAACCACTTGATGGGCCGTTATCACCATTCACCCCACAAGTGAAAGAGCTGGGGGTCCCATGGCAAGTGTGTGTTCTGGGGCCGGGAAGCAGATCCCTTTGAAAGTGTGGAGACTTTGCACACAGATTCCTTTAGCGTCATTCGTCTACACAGTATCTGTTAAGCCACACAAGTGTCCAGGCAGGTGTCTGCCCATGCAGAGGACCATTTCACCAAGTACAGACAAAAGTCCTGAGCTATGGCGGCTTTCTGTTTTGCCTCTGACTTTGTGGCTTCTCGGTATCTGTGGCCTCCCAGGACTGACCACTTGATCCTGTGATGTTCCAGGTGTGACCCTGCCAAGAGGCAGAAATGGGGAAAAAACTAGATCTTTCCAAGCTCACTGATGAAGAGGCCAAGCACGTCTGGGAAGTTGTTCAGCGCGACTTCGACCTTCGAAGGAAAGAAGAGGAAAGACTAGAGTGAGTGTGGTGGGGCTGAGTCTGGAGCCCCGGGGTCCCTGACATCCCCCGAGGGCCGTCACTGGCGTGCTGTTGGGGAGGGGGTGGCCAGCCAGCAGTGTGAGGTGAGAAGCCGGGACCTGGGACACAGTTCTTCTCTCTGGCCTTGGTTCCCTGGTCATTAGAATGAGGGGGTCTCACTTTCCAAACAGAAAATTCCATTGTTCTCTGGGCAGTTTTATTTCAACTTCGTCCAGCTTCTGGGGTGGTATCTCTTAAGACAGGTGATAGTCAGGCTGCAATATTTGAAGAATACAGGAGAGCAAGAGGTGACGAGTGATCCCGGAGCACGCAGATGTTGGAACAAGGGGCTTTAGGATAAAGGCTGCCTTTCCACAGATCTCCACATCAGCACTGGGTGGCGTCCCCCTCTCCACCCTCCTGACCCCAGCACTGTTTTGTGCCCCTCTGCCCAGTGACGGAGCTACTGCCCGGCATTGTTCTCTGCCCCTCTACCTGGCATCTCCCTTCCCTGATCCTCTGACTGGTCTGTCCACTGGGCCCCTTTGACCTTTCCTTGAGGTCTCTTGTGGATTGGACTGGCCTCCAGAGATGGGGACATGTGAGCAAAGACTGTAGGTGAGGGAAGTAGCTACGGGAAAGCCTGACGGGACGCTGGGGGAGGGAAAACACAGGCCCCCATGGCTCAGGGGAAGAGCCATTCCTGGCCTTTCCCAGCTTCTAGAGGCTTTGCAAATTTCGACTCATGCCCCCCCTCCATTCTCAAGGCCTTCAACAGGTCATCTTCCAACATCCATCCATCTCTTTCTCTCCCCAGCTATCTCTCCATGTCCCCCTCCCAGTCCTCCTCCTGTGCTCTCCTCTCTCTCTGACTTCCCTGCCTTCCTCCCTCCCCCGTGAGGACACCTATGCTTGTGTTTAGGTCTCGCCCAGATAATCCAGGATAATCTGCCTCATCTCGAGATCCTTGATATAATCCCATCTGCAAAGCCCCATGTGCCATGTGCAGTAACATTTTCATGGGTTCTAGGGACTAGGACACGAATGCCTTTGGGGGGGTGTTGTTCAGTTGACCCCAGGTTGTAAAGCTGTGGGGCTGCAGTAGCCGCCCTGGGAGGGAGTCAGGTAAAGCCTGGCCCAGGGACTTCAGCCTAAACATGCTGAGGACACAAAGTGCCACTAAAAAAGATGAGAAGGAACAGTGGTGAGGGGTCTCTGGGTCCCCTCACTGAGCAGGGTCCAGACAAACCAGCAGGTGAAACCGGGGGCAGCTCAGCCCCATGGGTAATGGAGGTGCCAGTGCCAGCCTCTGTGCCACCCCCACTCTCCCCTCAGCCTCAGACAGCCCTCAGGTTTCCATTATGAACCAGCTGTCACCTGCTGACCTGTGGGGGCCCTGGCAGCCTCGTCCTCCTCGGTGGCTCTCGAAGGGACTTGCACCACCTCCGTTCCCGGCTATCTGAAGTGGGTTGGGCAGAAATTCCTTTGTGCTGCTTGTGCCTGGATCTCCCCCTCTGACACTGGCCTTCCATATTTCATGTTCTCTTGGTCATTTCCCGTCGCAAGGCTGACAGCACCAGGGAACCTGAAAATACCCAAGAAAGGGAGGTTTTTGTAAGGAGGCGGACTCTGATGGCCCCTGCCTGGTGGACAGTCTGTCTCTGAAGGTTACAGCCGGGCTCCCTCTGCTCACTGGGACACATGGAGCCATTTCCTCAGAACAAGCCAGGGGGGCAGCCTGCGATCGTCCCACCACGCTGTGTCTGACTGACCTGCCACGTGACTAGGGGTGGGCTCGTTAAAAACCCCAAATGCCACGTGATAGGAAAGGTGTTGGAGTATGTCACTACTGTGGTGTGTGACACCAAAAATACTCAGGGGGAGCAGCGGGGTAGTCTGGCTCAGGACAGTGC
>CAUYQV010097517.1:0-32824 GCA_963574575.1 Galagoides demidoff
GAACTTTCCCAGCTTTTCTACACACGTTCCCTACTCTCCTTCCATGAAGGGCAACTCAAAATACATGTGGGACCTGATGTAGACCCTTGTACCCAACTATGGTCATTCCTTCACAGCCTTTGCTTCCAATCTCCTACTCAAGAGTTGAGTCCTTTTACAGACTTTTTAACTTTCCTCAGGGCCAAGCATTGCCTGTTGAAGTGCATAAATATGTCTGTGAAATTTCTTCTCCTATTCCTTTGACACCCCCGCCTTACATCAGATGGTTTATATCCTCTTATCTCTTCTTCCTCTTTAAAAAATTATCATGACCTCACTCTGTCTCCCAGGCCAGAGTGCAGTGGTTCAATCATAGCTCACTATCACCTCAAACTCCTGGGTTCAGGAGTATGTCCACCTCAGCCTCCTGAGCAGCTGGGACAATAGATGTGCACCACCACATCTAGCAATTTTGGGTATTTCTTTGTAGAGATGGGGTCCTACTATGTTGCCCAGGCCAATCATGAACTCCTGGCCTCATGAGATCCTTCACCCTCAGCCTTCCAAAGTGCTGAGATTACAGGTGTGAGCCACTGCACCCAGCCTCGCCTCTTCTTTTCACAGATACCTTTCCTGGGCCTATTCTGGTTCTGTCAGCAGCCAACAGTGCCCTATTTTAGGAGCTCATTAGTATTAGGAGATTCCAAACAACACATATTATTCTAAAAGGCATTCTTATTTGTAGAAAACCTTGGGGATCCAAAGGAAGAAAGCCAGGCTGAAGGATAACAGCAAAGCCGGGCTGGTGTTTGGGGCAGGGCACCCAGCCACCCTGTCTCCAAGCACAGCATGGGAGCCCGGGCTCCTACCACCAGGCAGAGGTATTATGTTCCCAAGCACAGGAGGAGGCTTATCTTGGCCTGTCAAGACAGAGCCTAGTCTTTCTTTCACATGGCTGGTGAATTACTTGGCTATTCTAACTTCAATTTAAATTTTCTATAGCTGTATTGAGTGAGGTACTTAAGTCTAGAGTCAGTTCATTAAAATGTTCAGAAGACCAAAATTCAGGTGGAATAAAAACCTCATTACTACTGAAAATATTCATTTTAGCTCAGGTAAAAGCTAATTATGTTTATTCACTGACTGTCAGAAGTTTTGTTATTTGTTTAATATTGTTTAAATAATACCATTTAAATATCATATGCTTAATGTGTATTTATTATTATTAAATAATATGTGCTTTTTAGTAAATTTGAAGACAAATTACAAATATTAGGTCCTGAATACTCTAAATAAGCAGACAAGTGATGGGCTCTACAAAAGAGTAGGAATTTTAAAAATATCATTTAAAAAAATCAGATGCAAAGTACCTTTAGTGCTCAGAGCCAAATGCACACTTTTTCAATTAATGGATAAAAAGTATTTAGGTAACTAAAAAACCATGTAAGCAATGCTAAACAATCAAAAGAAATAGTTAAGGGTTGACAATGAGGTAAAGAGTCCAAAATTTGTAAAATATTATTCTTAGACTCCCAGATAAACTATAAATACCCACAACTACCCCTGGTCCATACCCTCAAAAAGTATGTGAAATTTAAAATCCTATGGTCATTGGCGGTGCCTGTGGCTCAAAGGAGTAGGGCACCGACCCCATATGCTGGATGTGGCAGGTTCAAACCCAGCCCTGGCCAAAAACTGCAATAAAAATAATAATAATAATAATAAATCCTATGGTCACTTACTGATTTTGGCTTAATATGTTTTCAATCTCATCAAATCAACAGGGTTTCAATGGTATTTAAGGAAAAACCATATTAAAGGCAAGACAAGTCTTAAATTAATCTACTGGCCATGCAGCCAGAGGATGAAATCTGAGGGAAAAAAAAAGAGTTTAAAAAGTAAGGGCAAAAATTAGTGGCCAACTTCATGAAAGGTCACAAGTAATACAGTACGAGGCATATACACATTATAGAAAAATCGAAAAGTTTTAAGAAAAGTCTAAAAACTCATCAATTAACCGCATGAAAGGCAGTTACGCTCAATAATATTAGAAGATAATTTAGAAATATTATATGGATGCCCTTTTTCTTTTTCCTCTGGTAGTTAAATATTCTTAGAAAAACAAAGTATAACCCAGTGGCAATTACTGAGTTAAAGAAGAAAAGAAAATGTTGCCCGATGGTATCCAGACGTGAATGGAGACCTAACGCACTGTAGATGAAGATGTTACTATTTTCATTTTTATTCTTCCAATGATTTGAAAATAAAATGTCAACTAATTATGAAATTTGAAAATATTATGGAATGACTACAAAGAAAGCTTGTGGAACAGACTACGCAGTATGTCCTCCACCTCTGAATCCCCCCAAACAGTCCTGCCTGGTTTGCTGCATGAACAGGTACAGAATTTATATGGCTCCAGTTTTTAACTGAGCAAGTACTACCAATACCTCTTGGCATCCAGAAGGCCCTATTCACAGTAAGAGTCAATGTGTTCTTATCATCAGACAGGAAGTCCTACCAGTTCTACTTACCTGATAAAGAAGGTTAGGGAGGGTAATAGTTTCCATATACTGTGTGTCCCACAGTTTGCATCCCAGTTACTACCAGTTGGGGAAAGAAATGAGGATGCTATTATTGGGATGAAATGGATAGAAAAAGAACCCTCGGAGTCACTGAAGACTGGATCTATTTTCTCTTCTATCATCACAGTAAGAAAGCCAGCTTTGTTCTCCCATTTGTTATTTTCACACAACCTCATAAATGATTTTTGTATTCTTGATGTCACATCTATTCTAAAGACCCACTTCAGGCAGGGTGAAATCAACTCATATGAAAAGAAATACTTAAGGTGACACTTTCTAAATCAATTTGTAATTTACTTTGTTATTTTCAGTTTACTGCAGTCAGTTTTATTTATTTCTTGACTGTTTATGTATTTAAGACAATAAGATAAATGCATATTAAAATTATACAACATTCTATGTAAGAATAATACCTCTTTATCCCTCATATCCATAAGAGTCAAGGCTTAGCTCATGAAATATTTATTAAGCAATAAAAATGCTATATATTCACTGGACAAAACTCCACCTCATTTATAAATTAGGTAGCCATGTACACCTGTCACTCTATAAATCAAAAGCAATTAAAAAGAAACATTTGGTTGCCTACTGCCCTAGATGGATGAGGATTTGTTTTACTCGCAGAGAACTATTTTATGTACTAATTGACAAAAACAATTTGATGGCTCTTTTGTAGACTTGGGGGCAGGCGATTCCCAGATCGGCTGAGCATTCCCGTAAGTCACATTTCAAGTGTTTTAACAAAACATACTCTGTAACTTCCTCAAGCAAGAGGCACAGGTATAGTCCCTGCTTGTCTTCAAATCTTCAGGGATCAAGCCTCTGCAGATTGCAGACAGAATTTCTAATAGTGAAAAGGCATTCCCATAGGACAATATATCTTCACTGGCAAAGGCTAAGATGTGCCCTCAGCTTCTGTGAAATGAATGGATGTCACCAACATCAAGTCACCACTGATGTGTGCATTCATTCAGTTTTCTACAATAGTTTTCTATTCTGTCTTCCCAATCCTCAGTGACTCCCAGGGTCCCTGAGAAAACAGAAACCAACCTATCTCTGGCTTGCAAAAGGGCTGTGTTGCTACCTCTTGGCTTTTTTACTATAGTATTTCAAATATTTGTGGTTGGCAAATGGACCATTTTGTCTCAAAAATTGATTCCAATGAACAATGCTTTCTTTTTCCACAAATTATACTTATGTTTCAATGAACTGGATGCCTTGTAATTCCTTTCAAAAAAGTTTTGCAGGGAACACCCCACCACTCTCCCAAGTGCTTGTTTTCTCCAAAAGGAAAAAAACACAAGTGATTCAGTGACTTGCTCAGGACAACTCAGCAATTTAGAGGGAACAGTGATTAGAAGCCTGACTCAGTGAACATGTGACCACTGCAAATCCCAAAAGCACATGTTCAGTGACAAAAGAGAGATTATTCATCAGATACTTGGTATATGCCTCCTCATACCTGAGGCTGCCTTCACATTACGAAGATTGCTACACGAGTTTTAATTGACTGTACTAACAAAAAGAAAAGGAAAATATTTCTCACTTAGCCTATCATCAAGATGAACGAGCAGACCTTAGGGATTCATTTTTTTAAGGCTGAAACTCCACATTCAGAAGACCAGAAGGAATGAGAGCTGACAACTATTAAGCTACAAACTGGGACAGGCAACATAGAACAGGAGTTAAGAGGAAAGGAATTGGTCCAAAGCCTGATAACCCAGGTTCTGTCATATACCCAGCTCAGTACTTCTCAATGGGGTCAGTTTTGCTTCCCTGCTCAAGGAAATTTGGCAATGCTGAAGATTTTTTTTTTTTTTTTTTGGAGACAGAGTTTTATTACATCGCCCTCAGTGAAGTGCTGTAGCATCACAGCTCACAGCTACCTCCAACTCTTGGGCTTAAGCGATTCTCTTGCCTCAGCCTCCCAAGTAGCTGGGACTACAGTTGCTCACCACAATGCCCAGCTGTTTTTTTGTTTTTTTTATTGTAATTGTCATTGTTGTTTGGTGGGCCCAGGCTGGGTTCAAGCCTGCCAGCCCCAGTGTATGTGGCTGGCACCTTAGCTGCTGAGCTATAGGAGCTGAGCCGTGAAGGTATTTTTGATAATTGACCAGGGCTGCTCCTGGCACTTGTTGGGTAGAGACCAGAGATGGTGAAAAATACCATGAACAGTACTGTGTCCCACAAAAAAGAGCTCAGAAGGTCAGCAGGGTTACAGCTAAGAAAAATCTGAACTAGTGAAAACACCTTGAACCAATTATAGAATTTCAAGAAGCCCAAGTCTCCTTATCTATATAATACTATTAATACTATAATACCTACCTTGAAGGGAAGGTGAGGGTACCCCAAGAGATAATCCAAGCAAAGCACTTCATCCAGTTATGGACATGTGTATTGAACTGGAAGTATATTATGATTTTTATTAATAATAATGCCCATATGTCTTTCATTGAACAACCCATGAGGAGAGGAAAGAAAACTATAAAACCATAAAAATAAGCACTGTAAGTGCTTGTTTGTGGATGAAAATAAAATTCAGCACTTGAACAGTCACCCTTGGTTCACTGTAGAGCATTTTAATCTATTCCCATCACCACTAAGAAGGAAGGAAGCTGAAATAAAAGCAGTGCCCCATAGCTGTGGTTCCCAAACCACAGGGCTATGGATGGTTACTAGGCTGTGGCCTGCTGGGAATAAGGCCCCAGGGCAAGAAGTGAGTGGTGGGTAAGCAGGAAGCTTCATCTGTATTTACAGCCACTCCACATCACTGCCCGAGCACCATGTCCTGATACACCAGCGGTAACATTAGCTTCTCATAACGCAAAACACTGCTGTGAACTATGCCTGTGAGGGATCTAGGCTGTGCTCTCCTTATGAGAATCGAATGCATCTCTGCATCCCCTGCCAGTTGGTGGAAAAACTGTGTTCCATGAAACCAGTCCTCAGTGCAAAAAGTTTAGGGATGGATGCGCCAGAGCACTCCCTCTTCATTCCCCAGAGTTGCAGATATCTTACCAAATGGGTGATTAAGACAATATAGCGCTGTGGGAGGCGTTTAATCAGGAGACAGTGCTGAAAGAGGACGTTAAAAAATTATTATCACATCAATATCATCTTTCAAATATGAGCTTTACTCCAAGGATGAGGTTTTGATTTAAAATCTTAAGCACTCTGATTTTGTTCCTTTGAACTGTCGACTGTGACCACATCTGAGGAGGCTGTTTGCCTATGTCTACTGAAGCCGTGGTGGGGTTTGAGTAACACCAAAGTGTTTGCTTGGAAGGAGAAAAAAATAACTCCATGGTGAAGTTCTTTAATTTGTTGACATAGTTGAAACTTGAAGAGCAAGTTCCAGTTAAAACGCCCTAAGAATTGAATACGTTACTTCTGCTTTGGGTGGTGAAGAGGGCCAGAAACCACAAGATTATACATCAAATGCGCAAACAAAACAAACGGGGAAAATCTCAGACAGCTGAAGCAGCTCTTACGCAGGAATTCCTTGGAACTATTGGCACGCTGGTGTCTGCTGTCGGTGCCAATTACAGTGACCAAGATGAGATCTGGTTGTTGTTGTTTTTTTTTTCATTGCTTAGCCCACTACAAACTGGATGACAAAGCAGTTTAAGGCTAAAATCTCCTCGTGCCCACTTCCTGAACCACTAAAAGAATAGAAGTGTGTGTGTGTGTTCACGCATCATTTTGAAAACAAAGTAAAACTGAGCTTCCTCATTTGATGATAAAATGGGCAGTTATAACAGCTGTGTCTAAGATACAGTCCAGGGCCAAATATCAAGTTAAAAGTAAGTTATATAGAAGAGTGTAGGTCTCTTTACGGCCAAACCAGAGAATACTGAGCTATAAAGGAAAACCAACCCCACCTAAGCTCCACTGGAACCAGATTATCTTCCTGTGTCACCACCGTTTGGATGTGAACTTCTCTCTTCTGACTTTGAGAAACATTGGGGCCCCACTGTACAAATGACCAGATGACCAGATCATTACTAATTGGCTCCACGTCTACAGCCATGAGAATTTGCCTGTCTGGCATTAAAATTCCAATTCTTAAAAACAAACAAAAAAACCCAGCTAACCAAGACCAAGAACTGTTTTCATTTTCTTGTTTTTACTTTGAGAGATATATATATACACACACATATATATGTATATTTACTTTACATATGTATTTATATACAGAGGGTGCCAAAAAAAAGTACATACATTTTAAGCAAGGAAAACTGTATGAAAATGGTAATACTGAATACATAACAATAACAAAACATGAACTGGAGTCACAATGGAGCACCTCTTGTAATTGCAGAAGTCAAACGCGATTTGAGTATTACCCTTTTAATACAGCTTTCTCCTTTCTTAAATTGTGTATACATTTGTTGGCACCACAAACTGTTGAGACCTCATGGTGACTGACTGGACCTGCGTTAACCTCCTTTATTCTCACCCCACTTCTGTGGGATACAATTAAACCACCATTTTAAAAAGAAGAAAATACACACAACAGGTCAGGAGCAGGGTTGCAATGCCAACCCCATCTCTTAGAACTAAGTTAATTATCTTTTTGCCATACCACACTGGCTCTCACCTGCCTCTGGCCTTTCCCCAGTCCTCTACCTTGATTCACTGTCTGGATGATGCCCTCCTCCCAGCCTTTGGACGTGATCCCATTTGCAGTGCAAGGCAAGCCGAAGGGCAAAAGCGTCATATAGTTCCCACACGGAAGGCCTGGCTCAGGTGGGGCCAGCGATGCCTGAACCCACCAGTATTCTCGCAGATGTGCAGCTGCGGACGTGCACGTTTGCCTCTGCAAGGCTCATAAAGCAGCTTTCAGCTCCATTGGGAACCTTGTGTCAGCAGGTGTCTGCCACTGCACAGGAAGCCAGTCTCTACTGAACCCAGGCAGGACTGCCTAGCACTCAGGGAAGCAGGCACAGGGTCCCAGAGAAGAAAGTCTATTCTCTGCGGCTGGGAAGAATATTGTCACGTCTTGGAAGACAGAAAGAGGAGAAAGGACTAACTGCAGAATGTCTAAAGAAAACCTCAAAGTCTGACTGTATCAAGTCACCCCAACTAGGCATTCGACATCGACTGCTTTACAGAAATACAGAATTAAGATGCAGCTTACAGAAAAGACTCTCACAGCTTGGATGGGCCCTCACATTTTCCTCATTTATACCTTTCATCTTTTTTTTTTAGGTCATTCCTTTTACTAATTATTTAAACAAGGAAATAAGTACAATATCCCAAGTCAATATTATGCAGCCTGGTGTGTGCACATCCCACTCAGAAAATTCCGAAAAGGCATTTTCTAGCCCTGTGCAAATATTAATCAACTTGTTCATTTTGCCAGGCAAGCAGCTAAGGAGCCCTAGTTCACCAGCACTTACACAGAGAGGGTAAAACAATAGAGCCATTTAATCGTAGAGCCTTAGGAGCCTATAAGCTTGCTGGTGAGAGAGTGTGGAAGTCCACGTTGCCTGAGGGAGAAATGAGTAAGTCCTACTGTAGGGATAAAGACAGTCCACTGCACCACTGGAGCCACTCAATAACAAAAATACCAAATGCTGATCACCACCGAGTCTTTTGTCTTTTACAAGATGGGGTCTCACTATGCTGCCCAGGCTGGCCTCACTCTGGGCTCAATCAATCTTCCTGCCTCAGCCTCCCACGTAGCTGGCATTACTTGTGTGCCCGGCTGCTGCTTAACTCTTAAAATATCCAGCACTGTCAGATTCTTATTAGTTTAAGAAAGGCCCATTTTCTCTTCCTAATTTTCCTGCCTAATTTTCAGGAGGTTTCTATTTTTGCTGCCTCTAACACATGACAATCAGCATACAAGCACCCATGTTATCTGATCTAAGTTATATATCCTCCTTTGCATGATGCCTTGAAGAAATACTCCTTAAGCAGGCTCAGAGCTCTGATCCTGACTTTATCCTGCAGGAATCCTGGAATGTGCTAGCAGCATCTCTTGAACTGCCTGATTCTGGGAATACTTGGGCTTCAAGTAAGTGTTGCTAAAATAAGAGTATTCTGCTCCTAAAATTCACTGCTTTAACTCACATTTGACTTCTGTTCATGGGACAGAGTGCCCATTAGTTGCTCAGTGGACTAACTCCTTGACAGCTACAACTAGGGGGAAATCTGGCTGCTTTAGCTTACCAGCAACAAGGCTTTTCAATACGAGTGTTTCCATTTCTGATTTAACAAAATGAATGAACTTCACATATTCTTTTTCATTGCCTGTATTCGTTAAGAATTATGACATAGCATAAGAAATGAAGATGGACATTATAAATAAATGCCCCTTAAGTGCTTGCTATTAGAAGTCTTGAGATAGTCTAACCTTCAGAGTTGATCCCTGCCAGTAATTTTCAGCATCCTATAGAGATTATCTTTCAGTGATTTTCTGCACATAGTTCACAGAGCCCTAACCCTTCACAAGGACAATTTCATTGCTCACATGGGAATTTTCCCTAGGTTCTTCTATTTCAGATGGCTTTCTATTTTAGATAAGGGCAGAGAGGGGAGAATGGAGAGACAGCTTAGCTTTAACCTCCAGAAATACACCATGAAACACCAGGGAAGAAAAATTATAGAAAAGCACAGGGTTAAAAATTAAAATACATTGAACATATACAGAACCCTGTAAAATGATGTCCTTTTTCATAGCCACTACTTCATGGCTCTCAAAATTAGATGCTCTCATCCTGAGTTAAAAATAAATACAGCTAGGTTTTACTGAGCACTTGTAATCCCTACAAGGACCACACACGATAGTAAGATAATTATTATTTTCATTATACATATCATAGTAATAATTATAACAATAATAGCCGTGATTTATTGAATTCCTAACTACATGCCAGGCACCCTACATCAGGTGTCTTCATTCAGTTCATGCAGAAGTATCACGAGGTTGTTCCCCCAGTTACTCCCATTACACAGGTGAAGAAACTGATCCTGCATACAGTATAAATAACACAACCCATTACCTATGCTAATAAATGCCAGGATTTAAAACTGAGATTGACTTGATTCTATGCTTCTAATCCGCTTGCTACACTGCCTCAAATAAACATTAAGTACAAATAAAAATGAACGACTGGGTTTGAAAATTATCTCTAAGAGTTACTGAGCAAATCATTTCTATCTTTTTCTTAAGCCCTCCATTTGACCTTTCTGTCATTTCATTAAGGTTCCTAAATTGAAACAAACCACAACTGCATGAACACACACACATAATATAATCACAATGCCATATTTCATATGCATTAAAATAACACTCCCATGGCTAGTAAATAAAATTGTATCAATATTCCATTTGTTTAGCCTTACCACCAACCTGGAGGGCCCAAGAGCAGGAACTGCATATATATTTAACCCCACATATCACACGGGGTGTACCGTGGTAGTTATTATTAAGTAAGCAGTCCCATTTGTACAGTACTATTCCATGCCCCACCTTATGGAAAGACAGAAGCTAATCCCAAACCACATCTATGTTTGCAGGCTCAGCTGTCAACCACAGTCAAACTTTATTCCTTCAAAGGCTGTGACCCACGTCGAAATCAGATGACACAGAATCACCTCCGAACTGTGAGTGGAAACATATTAATAAGTAACACTGCAAAAATGAACTGAAATATTACACCATGTTTCACTCAAATAAAAGGTGGGCAAATAATTCGGGGGCACCATTCTCATAAGCCCCATAAACAAAAACACACCTTTCCTGAATAAAAATAATGACATTAATTTCATCATTACATGAAATAATGAAAAATTTCATTACTTTTATTATATATATAATAAATAAATATAATTAAATGTATATATTAATCCATTTCCATTATATAAACTTAAAATAACAGATACTATAAAACAAACTTGCTAAGAATGTATGGCTTGCTATAGCAAAAATGTAACCTTTTATTCCAGAAGAAAGCGGACGTCTTCCAGCTAGAATCAACACCAAACACTAACATTATTGTACCTGTCAACTATGAAGACTTAGGGCCCAGGCGTCCTCAAACTGCGGCCCATAGGCCGCATTTATCCAGCCCGCCAGGTGTTTTTGCCACGGCTGCCTGTCCTGCTTAGCAGCTGACTCGTCCCAGGGCCCACAGTCTGGCCCTCCAACGGTCTGAGGGACAGTGAACTGGCCTCTGTTTAAAAAGTTTGAGGACCCCTGACTTAGGTTGTATGACTAAGCAAAGGGAACAACTTCCATATTGTTCCAAGAAGTGTAGACGTGGTAGAATCTTCTAAACTGTTTGAACTAGGACTCACTGGTACCATCAACCTATGGTTTTCCTTTCTTTGACCACTAAGTACAGAGGCCAGACTTCCCTGGGGTGAGTCGCAGCCTGACATGAGCTGCATGAAGCCACAGCTTGTCATTCAGAGCACTGGTGCTCTGTTCTAGGATCAGGAATACTCTAGGACTGCTGTGGCCCTAGACCTTCCCCACAAGAATGGAAGGTAATTTGCATAAACCTCATTTCCATTTTATTCATCCCCTGGCCAAATCTAGATGTTTTAATACCATTCCACCCTGGGAGGTCCTGCAAATTTAAAGGCCAGTCATAAGTCAACAATCAGGAAGCACAGGTTGCAGAGTTGAGTGGATATCTGAAATTAAAAGGTGAAATATGAGAGAGCCTGTTGCAAGACTGAGAACAAGGAAAACAAAAAGGCCAGCTAACGTTACAAACACAGAAGCAGCCCCAATCATCACTGTGGACTTCTATGGCTACGGATTAGCTTAGCTCCAAAGCTGTATGTAGGGAGTGGCTGAGATGTACACCAGGTACTCTGCTTGCATTTCCGCATTTAATTTTTAAAAGAACCTAGGAAGTGAAAGCTCTCTTTATGTTACTTGCTGAGATACAAGTAAAAACCCAGAGGAAAAAAAAAGTCAAAGGGAGGCAATTTTTTCCTCCTTTAAACATCCCATCCTGTAACTGGCAGAAGCCAGAGTCAAACACAGTAGCGTCTGGCTCTAACCCCGTTTTCTCCACTCGCCAGCTCACATGACCTGCCTTCTGCCGGCCCATCATTTTCTACTGTTAACTCTTCATATAGCAAATAAACAAAAACTCCAGCAATTCTTTAAGCTTTTGAGGGTTCTCTTTGAACGATAAACAGCCTAAGAAAAACTAAACTCTAGTGAGGTTTATTTTGTGCACCAGCTTTTTAGATATATATGAATGTCATTTTCTAAGAATAAAATGGCTCAACATCACAATAAAGGTATTCTAATAAATGGACAGACACATATACACATACAAACTCCTATGTCTCCTGCAAATATAATCCCATTAAAACGTAAAAATAAAATTGCTTCTGAAAACTCTCCAAAAATCCTGCATCACCAGCACTACCTTCTCTGGCTCATTCATTCTGGCCTAAATTTGCTACTGTCAGGCAAATCAGACACAGTGTCCAGCAGACACCCACCTGCTATTAGGCTGAATGTGCCTGGCATCTTGACATTCTGTTGATTCCAACTCAAAGCTTATGTAAAAAAGGCAGCTCAGAGTCCAAAAGGAATTTCAGCCACAAATACTTTGGGAGAAATCCAAACAACTAAAAACAGAAAGAAAAACAAGATGCAAATCTGAGTGACAAAATTGAGACAACCTAGACCAGACTGGTGAATGTTCAAGGACAAATCTGCGAACGGCCCAGGCATCCCTTTTAGATAACCACATATTTTAGGAAATCTCAATACCCTATACATGGAGTGATCATCTCCCCCTCAATCTGGAGCATTGGTATAGATAGTCCCAAAGTATGCACTGTTGTCCCATGGGACTGCTTTTAAAGAGAACACAGTCATTTTTGCTCTTTAAACCTAATATGCATATTCCATAAAAACCTGCCATCCCATAAATACATTCCTGATAATGGCAAAGGGTTCGAGTTACTATGCAGTTAAAATGAACCCCAAACTAAAGTGTTTAAGAATATCACATCCCTTGATCTTCATAACAACCCTATGAACTGAGAGTTTTACTGCCATTTTACAGAAAAGAAAACTGGGGTTTGGAGAGCTAAACTGCTTTGCTCCAAATTGCAGAAAAATGAGATACCGGGAAACGGAGGGCATCAGGACTCATTTATAAATTTTGTGACACTTCCTGGCCCTCTCCCACTCCTCTCCCAGATAACCCAAATCTAAATGAAATGGATACACGTCCAGCTTCCAAATCCTGGCTAGGGGGTCTCTGATAGCAGCTGCTTGTCACAGTCAAGCCTGTATACATGAACAAGCTGGCTCTGGAGGGTTCTTAAAGCCAGACCAGTTCCCTCAGTCTTTATTTTAGCCAACAGAAGACACACATTTCAAAATAAATATGTAAAAAGGAGAAACCTGGGATCCCATGGAGCAGCATGGATTGCAGATGGCCCCTCCAATTTCCCAGCTCCCACCAGCCCCCCTGCTCAGCTCCCACCGACTTCAAAGACAGTGCCCTGGAGAGGAGGAACAATGAGGTCCAGCAGGGCCTGCAGAAAGGAGGTCCCTCTCCAGAGGGGAGTGAGGGAGAGGAACAGAGAGTCCCTGTAGATGCCAGTCACCTCAAAACGGGAATTCAAAGTGTTTTCCCAAAGCTAATTTCCGACAAAGATGCTGGGACAGATCAGAAGATAGGAACTTTTAACTGAGACAGATGGGTGTCCGCTGCTCAGATATTTATTTCTTAGGTTTGCAAGACAGCTCCAGGTTTTGGAGTGCCAGTCTGGGTTTGAGGAACAGGGACGCCCATTCCAGTGTCAGTTAAACTCAATTAACCCTTCCTATGACAACCCTCCCATAAAGCCACCTGTAACTTTGCACATTACTATAATTCAGAGCAATATTCCTCTTATAAAAGAACACCCCTGGATTAAGCTTCATAAAGTATGTAAAATAACTAGAAAGTTCTGTAAACTAGATTTGTGATAGTCTTCAACCCCCACAGTACCCCCACATTGCTACAGTGCCTACTGTCTCTGCCTGGATGTCAGAAGGAAGCCTCCTTCCTCAGCTCTGCCTCTGATTTACAAGCTGACTTCTAGACAGCCACTTAGCCATCCATTTTCGGTTTATCATGCATCGGTTATCACTGTTACCGCCACCATTATTATTCAAAATGATTATAGACTTATAAAGATGTTCCCTTCTGATAATAATGTTTGCAATATGCTTTTTACACTGCCTAGTTAATATAGCGAGCCTAGTAATTTTTGTTCTAGCACAAGCCACAAAAAAGGCTGCCGCAGTAGAATGGTCAGCAGCTCTCCCAATGGCTATCCCCAGACCTTAGCGAAAAACAACAGGTGCTATTGTATTTTTAAAACAACAAAGTGGGTGTCCTTTTGTGCACAGATGACAACAAAAAGGTGACACTGGATGCAACATACAGGGCTCTTTCCTGATCCACTCACAATATGACAGACTCTCTCAGGATACTGATGGTCATTTGCTGAATAGAGACCAAAGTTTGTCCTCAACCTTTTCACTCACATCTTATTGACAGTAAAAAATGTCCAACACACACTGAAGCAAGGTCATGGTCCTCAGAGGCTAATGAACAGTCTAAAAGAGAGTCTACTGCCTAGAAAGCAGAATACAGAAAGAAGAGGGCATGGCTGCCAGGAATTAATAAAAATCCATGCTCTCCTTTTGGAAACGGTAGCAGTTGGGCTTGCGACTAGAATTCTCCTCTTCATGCCTGCACTCAACTTTGATGTCAATAGGAATTTCGTAACAGCACTGCAGGGGAAAATGGATTCCTATGTCATCTCAAACAAATCACTTCACTTCCTCTCCTTCATTTTTATATATATATCGACAAAATACAAAAATACATTTAAAAAAAAATCGATTCTACCATGTAGCTCTCTACTCGAACAGCAAAAGTAGCCATCAGAATTATAAGATTCGAAAGCCTTTGTAATTATTTAAATGGGGTCACCCACAGTGGAATTCCATGGGCCTCAGATTCACCAACCCAAAATGAAAAATGCAAGCAGCGATGCCTTACAAATCACTCTTTGTTTCTTATTGAGGTTTGAATTTCCATTTTATTTTTAACAACAGCTTTACAGTTAGCTAACAAATGTCCTGAACTACATTTAGAAAAATAACAGTGTTTAAGATCAGGAGCAAACATGAGCAGAGCCAGCTTTCCACTTTTTCTAAATAGAAATACGAAACATGTGTGTGTTGTGTGAATTTCATGTCAAAGACCTGGGTCTGCCAGCAGAATTTCTGCTCCCCCCATGCCCATTATGTTGGGGCTCTTGAAGGCATATTTGGAATACTTTCAAGGTGTGTCTATAGTGCAATAAAACACTTCCACCATCAAGCAAAGCAATTAGCTGTAATAAGGAGAGCTGCAAATCTGAAACGAATCTGAAAACAAATAGGACAAATAGCTTGTTAACCTGCCCCCAAAAGGCACAAGGAGTTTGCACCGCTATTGCTATTACATTCAGGATTAGATTTTCAGAAACTAAAAAGCACTTAGCCAGGGCTTTCCTTAAAAGAATACCAGAGGCAAGCAATATGCTGATTATTTTTCAAAGGAGGAAAAGAAAGTGTTGAAAGCTTCTAATAACATGTAAAGTTCCCAATTTGCAAACACCAAACAGAAAACAATGGTAATGTTTGAGCCCTTTATAAATGTAAGCCACACTGTCTACTGTTTAGAGACAGCAAGTACTTCCCCACAAATCCTAATGTTTCTGTCTCTAAGACTAAATAGAGGAAAACAGTCAAGTTCACTTTGCCGCATCAGAAGATATAACTGTGATGACAGCTCTTTGTCCTAAGAGGGAAATAAGTACATGCATATTATTAAAACAGCACCAAATTTGAAAGAAACCTGGATAACTGAGGTTGTGGATTTCTGAGGCTGCCCATGTCAGCCAGAATTTCAAATATAGCACAGACTGTGAGTAAAAGATCATTTTATCTCATAATTGGTCATGGTGAGCACCATGGTAGCTCATTAATCAGAGGAAACACAGCATGTAAATACACAAGCCCATGAATAATCTCTTAAAGAGTGAGCCGGTAAGCACCCTTTCCAATTCTAGAACTTGCCCTCACAAATGAAGTTTAATGACAAGAGGGAATTAAGGTTTACTGAACTCCTGAAAAGCCACCCCCTCCCAGGCATCAGGCTAGGCACTTAACACATACTGCTTGCTTCATCTTCTCCATAGCTCAGTGAAGTAAGTAGCATTATCACTCCCTCACAGATGAACGTTTGACATTCAGAAGGGAAGGCAGAGCTATAGATGATGGCTGGAAGGTGGCCCAGGGGCAGCAAAGCTAGGCCCTTTCTGCCTTCCTTTCTAAACTCTCCCATCTCTGGAGCTCTTACAGAGATGTTTTAAATTGTCCTATAAAGTTCTTTATTCATTAGTCCTTCCCTCGTAATGGGGAAGAGTATAGTCTAGGGGAGGGTGCTCTATGCTTGCTGTAGATAACCAATAGTCTGGGGCCTCAGCATCAATCTGTCCATCTCTCATGACTGTGGTTAGCCACCCTTTGCCGGGGATCATCACCCAGGAGGGTGATGGGCCTGTCCCAGAGCAGAGAAATGTTCTGTTTCTCCATTTCCAACCTAACTTGTACTAACTAAAAAGGTGAGTACATCTGGGGACAGTTTTCTATTCTGAGCTGCAGCAATCCCCTAATTTGTTCTGAAATAATATTTTACAGGGGAAAACAGAAGTACTGGCATTTTTTAGTTTGAAAAAAATGTACAATAAGAGTTAATAAAGCTGTTATCACTCTACAAAGTAGGAAATGGGGTTCTCAGTTCCAGAGGCCCTGAGTACACCCACCCACACTCCCTCTCAAAATACCCAGAAGTAGCAGATATGCACATTCAACATTTACAACCAAAAGAACACAGGGACTGTTTTAGACATAAGGATTGTTGCATAAGGATGATCTGAGTCTAGATTTCATCATCTCAGAGAGATGGAAAAAGCCCCCAGTAAGGGTTAGCAATAAATAACCTCAGACCAATGGTGAGGTTGGGCCCAGTCAGGGGAACAATACCCTTGACAGTCATAACCCCTATTCCAAGCTCTGTGCTAGGATCTGCCATTTTCATAAGACAAGTGTGTCCATTACGGGGTTGGAAAATCACATTTGATAACTTATTAAATAAAAGCCAAAGTGAAAATATTTGCTTACGTAACAACCACAGGACTTTTCTGCAGAAGTCAATTTGTCCTAAGTGTGAGTATTGGGGCTGACCTGGTTTGCTCTTGAACAATAGCTAATTCCTCTGCTTCCTACCTTGCTGGATATGCCCGGGTAAATTTTTTCCAAAGGAGTCTGAAGAGGTACAATTCAACTAGAGTGGAAAACATTCTATTTGGAAGAATAACTATTTGAGAAGACAATAAATTGGCCAGTGAGGGGGGTCTTAAGCCTCACGTCAAAATAAAGTGTTACAATTTAGAAGGTAGTTGTACCCATAGGAGAAAAGCTGGAACAAATTTCCATAGGAAATGATGGTAAATTCCTCCACATTCTAAAAAAAAAATCAATCTACTTAGGGAATAAAAGTAAATGTTGCATTGGTAAAATGCGGCATAAAGAAAAGAAAATGGACAAAAAATAAGAAAGCACCTACAAATTTCTACTATAAGGACTAAAGGACTAGGATACTCACTAATGAACAAAGCCTCCACAAGCTCCTCTGTCTCAAGACTCTTTGTGACCTCACAGCATTGATGCTCATGAAAGAACCTAGATTTTCCTGGCTCTACAGCATATAGGGTTGCCAGACCAAACGAAATAAAATACAAATACTGCATGCGATACATATATAAAAAATTAAAATATAACTGGGCATTTTATATTTTTTATTTATTAATTCTATCAACCCTGACAACAGAACAATGAAGTAGTCAAGGGGAAATTCTCAATAAACTAGTTTTGAGCCAGTTAATGGTACAACCCCAAGGTCCTTAATCACTCGTGTTGCAGGGCTTTCTGGGAAGCACTGGGTCAATCCTAGCGACTGGAACCTTCCCTTGTGGATCAAGTCTCCGCGTGCCAAGCACCATTATGTTTACAAAATCCCAGGTAAGTGGTGACCCAGCCATTTCAAGAAGACCTGGTCACCTAGTCTAATAAAATGAACTGAAGAAGACAAAGCAAGATTTTTCTGATGGCTCAATCACACCATCAGGCTTTTAGAGATGGTTTGGAAGTCTTAAACCTTAAGGCAGTGTGAACTTGGATGTGTCAAAGGGAGATAAAATAAACTGATGTATCAGCTGAGAAAATCTATCATGGACCACTTTTTTATTCATCAGAGGAGGACTCTGCAGGGGAAAAAAATCACCCTCACCCTAAATTAGCAATCCAGAAGCACAACCAAGAATAGTCTCTGCCACCTGATGCCAGAATTCCCCCCATGCTGTCATTGCTGAAGAATTCCTCCTTATATCCTGCTTCTGAAACAGCTGAGAGGGCAGACACACCCAACAGAAGGAGTGGAGATATTTTTTCTACTCTTAGCTAAAGGGCAAACTCCTCTGCCCAAAGAAACTGTCCAATAACAATGTAACATGAAGAAGTCCCTATCAGAATCAAGAATTACCTAAACAGATGTAAACTGCCTCTCCACGGTATTAGTAAATGCTAACACAGCATTAAAAGTGAGCATGATGTCAGGGTTTACAGCATGCACACCCCCGAGGTGAAGGGTTCAACTACAAGGTGAACTCACCTAAGAAATGCAAACAATGTAACCCCATTGGTACCCTCATATTAATCTGAAATTTAAAAAAAAAGAAACCAAAACATTAAATAAAGTAGCAGCTTAGAACTGTGGAACACAATAAATAATCAGTAGCACATAATAATAATAAAATAAATTAAAAGTGAGTAAAGAAAAATCTAATTACTACACTGAAAATAAAAGTCAATTACTTTTTGCTTCCAAGCAAAAAGTATGCATATGTGTGTGGTATGTGTGGGAGGCTGTAGGGTAGAGGAGGGAGTGTCTCCTTTTATTACATAAGCAAAATTTCTTCTAGAGATACTGGCTCTTTAAAATAACTCCCCACCTACCCTTCCCTTTACATTGATAAGTACTTGCCTCCCACAGAGACTGTGGTTGACAATTCTGTGTTGCTAACTAGGAGTTCCAAATGTCCAAAGTGATTACTTAGACAAGGAAAGATATGTGCACAAAAATAGTAGTTCATCAGAGATAAGAATGGCAAAGAACTAGAAAGCACAAATTGAAGCAGTGTTTGATAAAAGGTCTTTCCTGAGAGTCACTGAGAACCGTGTTCAAACCCAAGTCCTACCTGACTGGCATGAGACCTTGGGCAGGTTACTCAAACTCTCCGTGCCCCTCCGTGATCTGCGAAATACAAATATCAGCAATGACAGTTAAAGAACAACTAGAAAAACAACGACATAAACGTACACAGGGCAGGTCCTAGTGAACAGCCCAAAGTGGGATAACTGATAAGACTGTGAGTTCAGAGGAAAAAGGGAGCCACCATGAGCAAAACAGTCTGGAAATTCTTCATGGAAGATAAGCCCCTTGAGATTGGCCTTGAAAGAGAAGTAGGATTTAGATAAGTAGAGAAGAGGAAATCCTAGGTTTATGATACAAGGAAAGCTACAGAAATGAGAAAGTGCAGGGCTGAGTGATGCCTTAAAGATACACAGTACATGATTCACGCTGTTTGCAGCATTAAATGCCAGGAAATGGACCACTGTTGTCTAGGCCCAGGCAACAGCATCAGGAAATGGACCACTGTTGCCTAGGCCCAGACAACAGCGTCTCGGGACACACGGTTTATGTAGCTGCTCACATAAACAAGAGCCACTAAAATCTGTGGCATGCCAAATCAAAAGATTTGATAAAGAAAGAAGGTGCTTACCTAGATTCTCCAGACATCAAAAGCACAAGGGAGTCAGAAAGGGACAGCCCCTCTACAGCTCTGCCCCTGAGCTGACCCAGCCAAGCCCATGTTGGTACAGTTCCTCCCATGCCACCCGGGTAAGAAAGTCAAGGAAATATTCGTAGCAGGTGAGCAAGGATTATACTTCATTATTATTATTATTTATTTATTTATTTTTGGAATCAATCTTCGGTTTAGCTGCTTTGGGGCACGCCAACAGAAGAGACAAGGCTAGAAATAGACAAACCCTCTCTCCCTTCCATCTATCACCTCATTCACTGAATGACACTTTCTGTGTCACCAATGATGAACCATTAAGCGAAAATATCATACATTATGCCTTAGTTGTTCCCTTAAGAATCCAATGTCCCCCCACACCTCACTACTTTATAGTTTGGTAAAGTTTCTTAAACTAACATATAAAAACGTGAAATCTCCATTTTGAAAGACATTTTCTAAAACATAAACACACCATAGCAGACCCCAAGTAAATATCACGGCATTCTGAAAGTGATAAACTCTTCTACAGAAACACAGAAGCCAGCATTCTGTGCTGGAAAGAAAGTATACCTATTGTAAACCACTACAGCCTTGAGCCAAATAGACAAAGAGAAGTCCTGGATTCCAAATCCTTAAGGTGTCACCGGGCCCAAGAACCACTGTTATCACCTAATCACCACTGAAAACCACAAACGGTTTATTTTCTTAAGATTGAGACACTTGGAGCAACAAATGCTTTAAAATCTGAACTCTTGATTCAGTAAAGAGGGCAAGGAGAAGTATAATAGAATCTAGTGAGCTACCAGAGCTGTTTTCAAAGTAATACGGAGAATTTAAAGGAAAACAGCAATATAAAGAATTTTTCTTCAACTGTACACTTCCCTCTTTGCTCCTTCATTAACTGTACAGATTAAAAGCTCACCTAGGCAATGATTTAAAAAAATGACTGACCTCCAAATGTAAAGTCATTTGGCTGCTTCCCATACTGTGTTCAGGGTGAGGTAAGAAAGTAAGACTATGAATTTTAATGCCCCAAATGAAAAAGGAGTTGAATTATTACATGTTCAATTTTCGTAGGTATTGACTGAGTTACTTACAATATCCTCAGACAGATTCTCATCTGGAGTTGAAATCTGAAACCTATAAGAACCAAGGTCTTTCACCTTTATTACTCGATGCAAATTTGGCAAAGGAACAAGGGAATATCTTTGCAGGAGCCAGGGCTATGATTTATGTGTCAAAATGACAAGTCTACCTACCCTCTTGGCTGGTGACTGTCAGTACCAAAAACTAGAGAATGAGCCAGTGGAGATACATGGTCTCATTTGGTGTGAAAGCTCGTCACTTTCTGTCCTTGATTTCTCTAAGGTTGAAAGGTGATCTGCCCATTTGGAGGAGAAAGGCTGTTTAAAGAGCACTGTGGTAGACAAAATGACTGCACCACCATCTTATAAACTCCACGAAAACTCACTGTCACATCTAATTAACGTGATCTGAAAATTCAATCTGGCCAAATCTTTTAAAAGACAACAGGTTGATCATGACAATGCTTGTGATCCATTTGATGGAGAACACAAAATCCCTCTAAAAGTACAGGGGGAAAAATTCTTTTAATAACATTATTTCAGGTTAGGTGTTCCGCCATTGTGTCATCACTGTGTAGCAAGATAAATGTGTTTTTAGCAGCTCGAATGAAACTAAAACAAACCATGATAACCAAAGGGCTAGAGGACAAAATCGACGTTAAACCACACTCCTCACTGTGACTATCTGCGGACTTTTATTAGAACTCTAGAGTGCACATACAATGTCCTTGTTGCTGAGGGTACCTGGTCTCTGAAATGTATCTCTAAGACCCAGATTGAATGGATCCAGTGTGGGTGGTGACTGCCTATATGAAAGGATATCTGTCCCTGTTCCACAGTCCCGGCACAGAGGACACTGCACCAGACTCCACCCTCCTCCTTGCCCTGGTGCCCCTTCCTGATGAGCAGAGGAAACCAGCTTCCCTCACTCCATGCCAGGCTGGCAAAACAAAGTCTGCATCCCCCATGGTAGCCTTGACATTTCACATTCAGCTGCCAAGGGTACAGGGTGACGGGCAGAGCTGCTTTGAGCAGACATGACACATTTCCTTTTTTCTTTCTAGAAGAAATATAAGAAAGATTTTTGCTGCAAGGCAAAATGGTCATGATCTGGAGTGGCTGAAGGGCCCTCCCGTTCCCTCACAGAACCCTCACTGGGTTGTCACAAGCCTACAGAAGTCCACCATGAAGCAGTCCCTCGTTTCAGAGAAGGGTTGTAGTCCCTCAAAAACTGCTATTAAAATGTTACTAACTTTCATGACAAGGTTTACTGATGAATTGGTAGCATAGCTGGGATTTCTAAAATAAAAGACAGATTGGCCTGCCAATACTTAAGAGAGTAGGAGATGAGGAAAAGGGGGAGACAGAAGGAAGGAGAGGCAGGGAGGCAGCTAACACTCGCCGGGTACTGTGCTGGTCCCTGGTCCTCTGAAGCCAGCAACGGTGTCTCCGTCTACAGACAGTGAGACTGGATCTCAAACAGGTGAGGAAGTGCGAAATCCCAGGAACAGCAGGACAAAGCAGTCACAGTCGAGGGGTCCAGGGATGTGTCCTCAATAATTTAGGGGGAAACAGGTGCAAGATCAAGATACTGAGTTCCTAGGGAAGGTCAGGGAAACCAAGAAAAAAACAGAAGGAAGAGCAGTAAGCTGAGTGAGAAGCTGACAGGCCGCCTCTCTCGTGCCCTTTGGTCTAGACCTGGCCCAGTCTTCCGAGATGTGCGTACATTTCAAGGAGAATCCCCATCTGCTTCACACATCAGAAGGAAGATTAACTTCATTCAGAAGGAGGCACAGCGATGACCACTGTCTAGTGGAGGTGAAACCTGAAACCTCTGAGAACACCAAGGTCTTTCACCTTTATTACTTGATGCAAATGTGGCAAAGGAACCAGGGACTATCTTTGCAGAAGCCAAGATACTAACGCCTTGTCTTGATACTAATGCCTTACACGTAGTCCTTGAGTCTGTCCAATCATTTTATGATCCGTGTTCATTCTCCCCACAATAAGCCTTGCAATACCCCAAGGAGGGAAGGAATACAGTGCCTGACGGTTGAGAAACCCAGCAGCTCACCCAGGGCAGAACCACATCACACCACGTGCTCTGGCTCAGAAGCCCCTGGTCCTCTCCCAGCAGCCTCCCTCCCACAGATCAGCACAGCTTTACCACCAGATGCGGCTCCTGCCACCCCTCCCTATAGGTCTCTTATGACAGGGAAGGCGACAAATCCTCACAGAACCCACCACCAGCAGAACAGAAATCCTTAAATGCAATAAGGACTTGGGCACCTCTCTAGCGGCTCTGCACAGGCCTTCCACGACTCCTCTTCTGAGAAGAGGGAAGTCATGCTGTAGACAGGAGAATTAAAGCTCCCCTGATCTCCAGAGCAGAAAAAAAGACTTACGAGGCCCTCCTGTAAGCCTTTTACAGATATTAACTCATTTAACAGTCACAACACCCTGGGAGTAGATACTACAGTATCTGCATCGTACAGAGAAAGATAACTGAGGCAAGGTGATAAAGAAACGTGCTCAAACTCCCCAAATCAGTGAAGAGCCGAGATATGAGCCAAGGATATCTAGTTCTGGAATCCAAGCTCGTAATCAACGCAGTGCAGCAACAGCAAACACACGCACTGCATATTCAGTGTGTTTTCCTAGAAAGCTCCATCTTGGTGTAGCAAAGGGAGCGTGCTGAAAGAAGCTTAGAGGTTCCATGCTCTTTGGTAAAGCATCCCAAGTATGGAAAAGCAAGTATCCAATACTAGTAAGAAGCCCACAGCTGATCTAATACACGCCCACACAAGAGAAAAACTCGATTTAATTCAAGATGGGGAGAGGGGTAGGAAGAAGGGGGCAGAGGAGAGGAGGGAGGGGGATGGGTGCACTCCCACGTAATGGACACAACATAAGGGTATGTGGCACACCTCTTGGGTGCAGGACACAACTATAAGAGGGACACTACATAACAAATGCAAACTATGTGAGATAATTGTACCCTCACATTACCTGAAATTTTAGAAAAAAGGGACAGAGTAATGTTTTGACACGAGTGTATCATGATCAGCTTGGTGTACTTGACATACCCATTAATCTGAAATTGGAAAAAAAAGATGCAGCTTAGAGGTTCCAATACCTTTGGTGTTTCTGTAATATGATGTTCTGACATCCCACCAGAGATGTGGCTACTACATTTTTCCAGACGTTGTCCAAGGGACCATAGGTTCTGAGAGGACATGTCAAGTGTGACAGCTGAATTGAGACGGTTTTAACCCCTTCTATAAAGCTGAAAACCACCATCCTACTCCCAATTTCTATCCACGTTTGCATATACTTTTTCCAACTCCAGCCCAATGGGAAAACTTGCCACTTAGTGTAAGCATCGACACATTTTTCATTTAAATGGGTTCTAACAGATGTATTCTTCCTCCAACTTTCAACAACACTGTCTGAATCATGAGAAATTGTGTGTGACCCGTGGAAACTATTTTCCCTGCTTTTTAGTCACAACACAAATATTAATATTCTCTGAAAGTTCTGCGCTGTATTACCCTTCATCTGGCAGGAATGGACTGCTTTTTCATCGTGACTAATTCACAAACGACCAAACTGAAAAATATTTATGCTCGCTTCGTTCCTGGGAAGCGGATACATATAAAGAATATGCTCCTTTCTTCATGCCAAAGATTTGATAGTACCCAATACTGAGACTATTTTTCAGCCACAAGATGACATTTGCTTTCCCTGCAACTAGGCTAAGAATATAAACCTTGTATATTCTACCACATATATTTGGATCACATAAAGAACAATACTGCATACAACATTTTCCAAACTGTTTTCACCAAAATAACAACAGACATTTCCATCCTAGATGCACATATATACACACACTCTCTCTCACACACATATACATATACACACTCTCTCACACACACTCAGAGCAGGCACCACCATGGAATAAGGAGGAAAGTTTCTTTAGGATTAGACTTGAGAATTTACCTAGTGTTGCCTTATGGGCTGAAAAACCAAGATGATTTTCTTTCTTTTTTTTGGCCGGGGTTGGGTTTGAACCCGCCACCTCCAGCATATGGGGTGGGGCCAGCACCTCACTCCTTTGAGCCACAGGCACTGCCCTCAAGATGATTTTCTTGATTCCTTTATGAAGCCATTTTATTCTCAGAAACCAGTCTCTGATTTTGGTCTTCAGTAGAATAATTTGGTGTCTGCATTTCTTCTTAATGAAACCGTCCCTTGTAGGTCTTAATGAGATGTGATGGGAAGGTTTCATTTCACGATCATCTGTAAATACCACCTTCCCTGACCCACGGATACCTGGGTTATCAGGAGACAACATTTTGACTTTTTCCCCCTAACAAATCGGGACATACTGTTTATTCTACTGTAGTGAACATGCGTATTCTTTAAGGCCCTCCGCCATGAATGAATTAGGTGAAGAACCTCATGAAAGTGGATCTCTGTCCAGGTGTCATTTACTTTATCTCCTGGTTGTCCAATATAGGGATCATCCAGTTACTTCATGGCAAAAAAACCACTGTTATCATAGCACGTTTGCAACTTTCTCTAAATTTGTCCTTTTCTTCCATCGGTTATCTGTTAGCATGTCCTAGATTTGGCAACAGGCAAGGGCCCCCCCTTTTTGCTCTAGTGACAGGGGTGATTTGTCGCGACCATAAATGATCATGCGAGACACACATTGACAGTACACGCTGCAAGAGGTGAGGCTAACCATAGGTGCAGGATAGCACTGAGCGCTTCTCGCAGAGTCCTTTCATTGAAAAGATACATAATAGGCGGAAAGATTACTTAGCAAAGACATGCAGGGGCTGCGTGCTCAGGGACATGATCTCGTAGGTGCCAAGAAAGTACGTACTCAAGGAAATGATCTTCAAGAGTGGTAAGGCAATGATCTCTAAAATACTAAATGCAATTTTTCTCCACTAACCCTTTAAGGAACTGTCATAAAATGCTTAATATTTAACAATAGCCTTACTAAATTGTTCCATTTTGCTTATTCATCTTTTACCGAAACACTGAAATCACTCCCAAGCAGTGAAGTTCCTGTCTGGGGGACTAGAAAACAATGTCTTTTCTCCCTTAAGGTAAGGTCTGTTGTTAGATATTTTGTAATAAATTCCATTACAGGTCCCAAAGCTCCATGGATTCAATTGGTACAAAGACATCAGTGTCACATCAAGCGCACTTTCCCTCATGACTTATAATAGCCCTTTCAATCTAGGAGTCTTTGTATGCTATTTCCAAGTGTCTTTCAAGCATGACAACCTGAAATAGCAACTTTTATTTTAAAGGCTAACAGCCTGTGTTTTTAAAACCCGATAACCGGAGCTTAAGATGCATATACATTTGAATGCATCTCCATGTATTTGGCTTCTAAAATCATTTGAATATTTAAAAAAATAAATAAATAAAGGGGGTCACTAAACATGTGCGTAAAGGAGAAATGGTAATAAATGGTGTTTCTCCTAAGAAGAATGAGACATTATCGGGGATCCAGAGGCCACAATATATTCTGAATAGCTCCATCAAGGTCATTATTTCTACAGTCAGCTCCTTAAAACAACTGCAAGATCTACTTGTGTCACATCTACACTTTAACTGAAAATGAATGTGACAGATTTTTTATGAGAAAAATAACAGCACACGCCTGATGTTATGACAAAAGCTATTTTTGTGACTCCATAGATAATGAGGTTATTAATATCACTCCTATGCAAAAACCATCTATGACACTCTAGGCTGCGTGCCATTTGGGTCAAGAAGGTTTTCATTACCATCATTCAGAAAAAAAGAAAGAAAGAGATTTTAAAGTAAAGTAATTCATACTCTTTCCAAAGATCTCTGAAAGGAATGGTGATACCAAAAATGAAAGTCTAGTTTAAAATAAAACTAAGATTTCTATGGCTTTCTACACTTCCTGTTCTACTTAATATTTTACAAATTTCCATACCTAAGAATGGCAGAGTTGATAACTCTGCTACTCTTCTGTTTGAGATAGTCTCACTCTGTTCCCCTGGGTAGAGTGCTGTAGCATCACAGCTCACAGCAACTTCAACTCTTGGACTCAAGCAATCCTCATGCCTCAGCCTCCCTAGTAGCTGGGACTACAGGCTCCCACCATGACATTGGCTAGTTTTTTTCTATTTTTAGTAGAGATGGGGGTCTTTCTCTTGCTCAGGCTGGTCTCCAACTCCTGAGCACAAGCAGTCCACCTGCCTTGGCCTCCCAAAGTGCTAGAATTAGCAGCGTGAGCCTCGATACTCTTTTTCTTGTCACAGAACTGGTAAGACAGAAAGAGCCAAGATAAAACTAGTGATCACACGATAAACATCTTACCTCCTTCACTTGAGAGAACAAGAGCTCACACAGTAAATAACTCAACTTGCCTCACTACACAGAAACCTTTCAGATCATTGCTATCATACTCCTCATTGTACAGATGAAGGAGGTGATCTGTAGAGATACAAAGCTGCGTCGTTTAAGAACTATTCCATTAAATGACACATCATGTGTTTCAATCACGACAGGTACAGTAGTATATTTCCGTAACAGTGTCCTAACCATATCTACGAAAAACATAGAAAATGGTGTGTATGACAGAATCATGCTTTCGAATGTTTTAATTTTATGTGAGAGTCTTACGGCACTCCAGAACACTGGACCTTATTGACAATGTCTTTGAACAGATCCTGCACAGATGCAACTGGAATGGTCTTGGTCAGTCCAACGCAGACATGATGACTTAGAGTTTTCATCACCTAAATGTATATCTAACTCACGCTGCTAGTGACTGTATTTGCTGATTTAATTTTTGATTATTTTCTATTTCTCTACGACAATGTTTGTGTCTTAGAATAAGGGAAACCAGTGTTTCTTTGGACACTCCCAAACTGCTACTCAACATATGGATTAAACATGGCTAAAGCTTCTAAACTGATACAGACAATTCAAGCCACTCCAAGCAACACACAGTCAAGTGATACATACATAGTCTCTGGCCAAATCAATTCATATGCAGAAAAAAAGGTCATTTGGCTGGGATCCTCTCCATATACAAGCAGAGAAGAGAAGATAGCCAAGGGCCAGTTTGGTTGTCTGCCATGTAAACACTGAAAACAGAGCACTCGAAAAAAACGAAACAAAACTCTGCCTGCTCTGTCCTCTCCTTAATAAGGTCACCTTACAGAGGAAGAGGACAAGTGCCCTCCCTGCCTCTGGCTGTCCATTCGGATGTCAAATGTCAGACTATCTTTTTTATAAGAGCTTTTTCATGGTAGGACTTTTTACAGGTATCAAACACCAGCTCCCTTTAAACTCCAGTATCTTCACAGGGATTTAGATCAACTATCACCCACAGAGATACGTACAAATCACAGATATGCCTGTGGTCCCTGCTTAGGAGGTGATAGACACAAGGTTTTTCATTTTTTAAGAAAGGAGTCTATCTTTTTTTAGTCTTTCCTTAAGAGAGGATCTGAGTCATGCCGGTCACAAAAGGGGAGTGAGAGACTCAATGCATCCGGCATTTATGAAATGCAGGCAGGGGCATCTAGTCCCATTCTGACCTCCCCACTTCTTCCTGTCATGTGGACCTAGTGACAGGTGTAACTGCTGTGCTATTACCTGGGAACAACTGTGATAGTCCATACTTCACCAGGCTTCTATAATAATTCAATTGAGTAAGGTAACAGAAATCATGATTTTCAAAAATAGTATGGGTTCCTTGTAAGGAGTAGATTTCCTATAGATGCTTTTGGATGTCTAACTTTATGGAAAGGAAAAAAAATATTTAACACCATAGAAACAGCACTGAAAATGCAGAGCACGAAGCCCAGTCTCTGGTCCACACTCCTCAATCACTTCTGGGTCCGCTGAACTTAAGAGCTGGATCTCGTCTTGCAAAGTTCGGTCACAATCCATTGATTTTTCCTCATAGTATAAAATTTCCTTTGCTTAATTTCACCGGGCTATTTCCCCTGGGCTGTTCTGACCAATTATGTTCTTTGTTGTTTATACTGTTGGACCATCAATAGATTTCATTTTGAAGAGCAGGATGCAATCATGAGATGGCATTCATTCCTGTTATTGAACTGTGTGGCATGAAGACTGCCCTGAAGTACAGGAAAACAGCTGCTGCCCACAGGCATCCCAGTCTTTAAGATGATAATAAAATAAATCGGAGATCGTGCTTCTGGATTCCAAAAGGCCAGGTAGCAGGAGAGATGGGATTAGTAAAGAAGGTTCAGTAACTAGCTCCAAGATGCTGATATTATAAATATATAACCCATTTACTCTTTCTGGTGTTTCTATCATCTCATCTCATACTTAGAACAAGTTCATGAACTGGGAGTATTAATTTTAACTTTCAGAGGTGGACACTTGAGTTTCCTGAAAGTCAAGTAACCTGCATGAGGTCCTCACAGCCAAAATGTAGTTGAGATTACCTCCAAACCTGAGTCTTCCTCATGCCAACTGCCACAACTCCACAGGAAATATATAAAGCAATGTTCAGGGTCTTTACATTCATTTCTTTACATTTTTGCACAATGTTCATTGTGCATAACATTCCAATTACTTTGAGTTTGAATTGCAGAAACGTCTCTGTCTGTGAATGAAACTTAAATGTCCTTTTGAAAATGGAGTGAATCCCACGGACTCAAGAAGCAGACCAGGAATGAGGGTGAACTCTCAGAAGCAAGCAATACCTTTCCTCCCATGGACATATTTCACCCGCGTTTTAGAAGGCGCCCAACTTTGCATTTCAGCAGACACCTGCATTTAGTCCAAGGCTTTAGTCGTAATTTTTAAGGATTAAAAACTTTGAGAAAACCAACATTTAGCATTGGTGTGGGTTATATTCACTGTAGCAGGAACAAGCCTCCAATTCATCCTGAGCCCACTTTCATGACTAGAAAGCTTATAAAAAGATAAGAAATATGGTGAAAAATGTGTCCCATGGACATAAGGATGGGGAGCTCCAGAATTTTAGGGACACTCATGCCAAACAACAACAACAACAGTGACAATAATAAAATACAACAGATAATAACAACAGAAAAAAATGTCATCATTTGACCAAAGTCTGGGGATGTCTAAAGCATTAATGATTTTTCAGGCCACATTATGATACGTTTGAAGATGAGGGCAATCTTCCATTCAATTTGGAAAGGCCTCTGGTAGGATTCTATTTTATCTCATCCTAACAATAATTTATTGGTTGTCAACAATATCGTCTGCTGTAATAATGAAGGGAGAGTTTCCAGAATGGCAAGATCCACACACTGGGAGACCCGGTCATCTGCCTGCGAGGGTTTTGGGAGCGTTCTAGTCTATTTCCAGTGCTCATCTGTACAATGCATAATCTAACACACGTCACCATTAAGCAGGTGTCCCTGGGAGTCAGTCTCTTTGAAAATAAGGGCAAAGAAATGCAGAATAAAATTCAGTGGACTAGAATAATGCCCATCCTTATTCTTTAGAGCACACTGACAATGGCTTACAGATTTCCGGTGAGTATAATCTCACAGAACACACACAGTAACGTGTTACAACAACATAAACTGAGATTGTAAGATACCTTGATAAATAGCTACTTTCGTACTCCGGGCTGCGCCCTCCTCTCTCCAGATACATGTACAACTCCCATTACCATCAAACAGCCAGGAGAGAATTACATACTGCTCAGGAGATAGCTTCGGAAACTGTGAGGAGACGGGAGAAAGCTGCATTCAAATCACGGGGCTGTGCAACACAAACACGCCGTACAGAATGTATTATCATTGGCTGAAGCAAAGAAATATGCACTGGGCAGCAAAAAGGTAATGGGAAGAAAATTTAGTGTTCTACCCACTGACAGCAAGCTGTTAACAAGGGAGAATTACCAAATATTGGTGCAATTTGGAGCTTGCATTTTCTGTTTGGGGAATTATGATAATGTGACAAGGTTAGTGTTATAATTAGGGGAGTAATTAAAGTCACAGAGTAATTGCCCTTCTGCATTTTTTCTTAGTCAAGAAGATCTAATTGTTGAAAAAAAGGAAGAGAAATGAATATTGTTCATATGTATTTTTTTAGTTTCCCAAGAGCATTCCAGAACCCCCAAGAAGGCAGATGAGCCACATGGCTCCTTTCAATATTTTTTCTTATGAATTAGTATTTTTTTAATTGCTATGAAATCCTGGTCACAGAGCCTAGATTCTACATGTGAAAATCAGCTTTAGAAAGCCTTGGACCTTTTGGGGGGTATCAGTTTTAATTCTGATAGCTTCAGATGTGTTTCTTTCTCCTTTGTACTTTCTGATCCTGGAATTAGTATCAATTAACTGTAGGGCCACAACTTCCCACCTGTGAACATCAGGAAAACCAAACGGTTTCATCCTTTGGGATAAAAATCCACGTGGAATCAATCAAGGAAGATTAAAAAAAGAAATCAATAAACCCCCTCGACCCCAAAGAGTCAGGGACCGACAAGCTATGTCTGGCAGAAATGATAAAGCAATGTTTAGAGATTTATTATAATTCCTGGTGGTGGGAAAAGAGGAAGATGTGAAAAGCTGCCAGGAAGTCCACATTTCTGCTCAAATTCTATGAGCTTCCTGAGCGGGACCATCTGACATAAAGTGAGAGTGATCTCAGCAGGCCCAAGGGAGTCACAGAGGACATGCTGCTGATGCCACCCAAGGATTCAGGGGCCAGAGATCTAACCTGTAACCTGTGAGCCAACCTCAGGGTGGCAACAGGTGGCACAGACCAAAGTAAGAGCAGTGAGTCCCAGAACATCCCCGGAGGGAAACTGAGCCACGTGACTCGGCGAAAGTGACACTATCCCTATAAGCCTCCCTTTCCTTACCTGGAGAATAACAATCGTATCAATCTGACTTGCTGAGCTGCAATGAAGTAAAAAGAAAAACAAAGTGTAAAAGGGTTTTATAAATAAGAACACATATACCCACAAGTGAGCACATGACGTGTGTATATGTACATGGAAGTCTGCAGATGTGATGTGCAGACACATACACAATTATATATAAACTTTACTACAAACAACTATGGTTTAGCTTCCTTAAGTTTAGTCTCAAAATTACTTACTCCATCCAGCAAATGGTCTTTTTTGCACAGTTAATCCTTAGTTCTTTCATTAAGGATGGGGTCAAAGATCATCACCTTCTGAAGACTTCCTAGGGGCCAGCACAGGAAAAAGCCTCCCCTCCCACTCTGCTCTCAGGCTGCTGTGTACACTCCCCCCATCACACATATGATCCTGGCTCCCACATTTGTTCCCCACCAGACCATGGAACAATTGAGAACAGGGGCTGCATCCCCTGTAGGATGTACCCCTCTGCATATGATTCTCAAAATATATGTGTTAATGAGGCTGAATAACAAAACTCTGTATGCAGAAATCTGACAGTTAACATGTACATGTATTTATATGCAGGATACACATGTGTACATACTGATGTGTATGCCTTCGCCTCGATGTGTATTTTCCTCTGTCCATGTAAATGTGTTTTAAAGATAGGGTTCTTTGATTAGGATACTTAAGGAAGCTACTAGCCACCCTGTACACATTATCTAATCCAGAGAAGGTTATGCAAATAACTAGCTCCTTTAGTTCAGAATACATTATTTCCCAGAGGTTATTATCTGCAATAGCAATATCACAGCAATCACTCTAAAGAAACACTGTGTCAAATACGTATGATCCAGAAACATTCCCAAAACAAAATGTTGATCAGGAAAGGAATCATGTAGCAGGAGCTCCCTGGTGAATAAACACCTCACAGCGCCTTGGATGCCTGCTCTTCATCTGAACAATTGCTCTGTCCCTGTCTTTTGTGGTTCGACTTTAAACTGAAAGCATTAGGTAGCAAGGAGCACTGTAATTAAAGCTTCACACAGAAAATGATTGAAGAAACAGGGAAAGAGACTTCCCCTTTGAAACTGCATTTCAATTCTCTCCATGTCTCTAGAAAAAAAAAAATGCTCCTGACAGTCTATATTTTACCACTGTTTCATTTAATAATGCATATCGACATTTATCCAGGAACATCAGTCCTTGCTCTACTTCTCATTTTAAATCAGCTAAGCACCTGCCATTTCCATGACTCTGAGTCTTCCCTCCCCCACCTGCCCAATTTTCCTCATATCCTTATTTTTTTTTTTTTTTTTTTTTTT
>CAUYQV010097518.1:0-10383 GCA_963574575.1 Galagoides demidoff
TTCGCATGCAATCCGAAATACTTCCATCAAACTGATTAACACAGCCTTCATGTCATTTTCTCAGTTATAGTTTTAAAACATTCTGATTCTACTCTTAGAGAGTTTCACTTGTACCCCCGTAAGATATACCTCAAAAATGGTCCCTCCAATCCCCCTCCCTCCACCCTTAAAAGTTGATACCCCAAAAGTACTTGTCAAACTGAAATATTTTATTACTAAAATTTTCTTGATTGCTTCAAGAAAATTTTACATAAATATGTACAATTATTAGTTGACAATAAAAATTTTTAATAAGAAAATAAAATTTTCTCAAGTTGATGGAGAATTAATACCCAGTGTGTCAATGACTCAAGTGCATGTAAAATGGACTAAATGCCTCAGTCCATATTACCTAAGATCTACACCTTGTAAGTCAGCAATGTTGGTTCTATAGCTTTTTAAAAAGGTAAAAATAACTATCAGTTTTTAATTCCGATCTGATAATAGGCACTTACCTGAGGCATACTCCTATGTACCAGACACTTAAATGTTATCTACAATTCTTATAAGGCAGCTATGAAATACGCATCACCCACCCACCCCATCCCCATTTTGGAGTTGAGAAAACAATCTGTGGAAGTCAATAACATGGTAAGCAAAATGCACTGTTTAACCAGAACTTAGAACCAGGGGAAATCTCTAAACCATATCACTCTTTTGTAAAAATCTTCAATGTCAGTGTTAGACTCTGTCCCAATTTCCGATGGATGGCATCATGTAAGAGTCTGCAGGAATGGTCGGCAGGACACAGCATGACCTTCTTTCAGCCCTCTCCCCAGGCGAAGCTTGCTCTTTCTCTTTACAGACACACACAGTGTTCTAAGCTGCTTGTACGGAGTGACCAACTCATGGATATTTATTGGTAACTGACAATGGAATATTAGGTGACAAGAAGCACAAACGTGTAAGTAGTTAAAGTGGGAGGTTGGCATTCCAGCTGGATGTAAAACAATTCATCTGGTAATACAACTTTAAATCGTAGAAAGAAAGGCAAATGCTGTTATATGCTCAGTGCCTTCCACTATTGTAAAGGTAGAGAGAGAGAGAGAACAGCATAAAATGTGCTAAGTAAAATCATAGTGGTCAAACATAAGGTTAACAATTTGGTTCCAGTCCTACCTATGCAAAGCAATACTTAGGTTCTCTGGTCTTTAGTTTTCTCATGGGATAAAGAAGAGTACATCATTTACATGCTACTCTGATGGGACAGATGGCTCAGTAATGGTTAAGATCAACACTGGACCCAGACTTTGAAGGGAGCATGGATCCAACAATTTATTGTTTCACCTACAAAATGGGAGCAACAATAATAACAACTTCATATAGGTTTTGTGGGAATAAAATGCATTCACAACTATAAGCCTCTTGGGAAAGTACCCAACAAAACACAGGGCCCATGTGTTGCTTTCTAAATACTGTAACAAACAAGGTACATGCAGCTCTTAGTTCAGTTTCTGTCACACAGCAACAGCTACTGTAAATGCCAGCCTTGATGTTGGCAATTCCTATTTTGTGATGAGATACTGTGATAAAATGAAAAGGAAAAACTCTCTCTGTCTCATTAAAACAACCAAGCCATTGCCAAGGCCATGACTTCTTAACTATGAGGTGACATAGGATGACAGACTTTTGCCTCCCTCCTGTTACCCTTCCCTCGAGAAAGGAACCAAAAGCAACTTCCTAATGCATCAAGATTCCAAAAATCAGAGCATGTTGTTTCTAGTAGTATAATTCTTCTTGCCCAGGGATCAAGATTTCATTTATTCTTCTTGTCTTCATGTTTTATATTGATAAAATGAAAAGAATATCTACCTCTTTGCTTGCTTAATAAGATTAGAAAAATCAATGCTCAACTTTGAAAGTCGATGATAAGACAAAAACTCTTGAAGCTTTTGTTGCCCTTAATTAACCTAGAGGAGTGATAGAGTCGGGGTGAACAAAACTGCTTGGGCAGCTCTACCAGTTTCTACTTGTGTGCTGGTGTGACACGTACTTCACCTTTCTGGTACCCTCATCTTTAAATGGGGAAAAAAGTAAATGTGCTTAACTCAGATTCATGTGGAGATCAAATGAGGTAATGCATGGTAAGGACATAAAACAGTGCCTGGCATACAGTAAGCACTCCATAAATATTAGTTAAAATTTTAATTTAACTTAGCATGTTGGAATTCATATTGCTATGGGTCAGAAGATGTGAGTTTATATGTGAACACAGCCACTATGAAGAGACATCTCTGTATTTTCATCTATAAAATGAAAATACAAATACAAAAAAAAAACTCTTCATATTTTATCTAAACAGTTGTAATTCTCTGCTTTCATTTTGTTTAGGCACTTCCAATCACTTCCAGAAATATGTACAATCACCCCTCGGCATCCATGGGGGATGGTTTCCAGGACCTCCCCTGGATATGGAAACCCATGGAGACTCAAGTGCCTTATTCTTAATGGTGTAGGATTTTCACATAACCTATACATGTCTTCCCTTGGACTTTAAATCATTTTTATTTTATTTGTAATACCTAATGCAGTGTGAATGATATGAAACCAGTTGTTATACTGTATTGTTTAGGGAATAAAGGTAAGAAAAAAAAGTCTGGATATGTTTGCAGAGACACAACCATCCATTTTCTCTCTAAATATTTTCAATCCATGGTTGTCTGAATAATACACAAATGTGGAGCCCACTGATTCAGAGGCTGGCAGTGATAAAAAACAGAAAACAAAACACACAAAAAATCATCCAGAAATATATTAATCTGGTAGATAGGAAGATAGCTTAGTGAGGACATAGTCATGGCACTCTCAAGATTTTTTTTTTAAGTATATGTACTCATTAATGTTTTCTCAAGATAGATTAAAAGAAATAAAAACCTGAAACCAGCCCAGACTTTGCATTTCTCATTATGAGAAAAAAATTTCCTAGTGTTGAACTATATGACATTTAATGACACATGGTGAAATTTTTAGAGTAGGCTTAAGCCCTTCTGAGTGACTCATAATGCATTTTCTAGAAGAAAAATACAGCACCCTGTAAACCAAGGCAGGTCTTCTGAGAAAATGAGAGGACAGAGAGCTAGTACTGCTTCTGGAGATTCGGAAAGCCTGTTTGAGATGACTGCTTTCCAAGCTGTGGTCACCCTTATGAGCTTCTGTATCTTCACTATACTTTATAATTCTGTTAATTAAGAAAGAATGGGCACTTAATGTGTAAAGCAGAGCTTAGGGAGTTTTACAGTAACCACATAATCATACACGCATGTAATAAAAATTACTTAGCATATTATGATAAGTAATATGATCTTTACTGATTTTAAAACTGTAATTTTGTAGATACAGTTGAAATCTCATACCTAGTCCTCTTTTTCATCATCCTCCTGTTCAGTCCAGGGATAAATATTTTCCTGAATCAGTGTCACTCCTTCTACAATGGAGTGGGTGTCTTCAAACTATGGCCTGCGAGCCACATGCAGCCCACCTAGGACATTTATCCGGCCCACGGGGGGTTTTTGCCACTGCTGCCTGGCTGCCTGTCCTGCTTAGCAGCCAACTCATCCCCGGGCCCGCGGTCTGGCCCTCCAACAGTCTGAGGGACAGTGAACTGTCCCCCTGTTTAAAAAGTTTGAGGACCCCTGGCGTAGAATATATAGTCCTTGATCAGTGACAAAAGAAAGAGTATGGTTTTATTTTAAACATTTGCATACATTGTTTTCTAATTAAATCAGATTTTAAAATTCAATTTTACATTTCCAATATCTATTTATGTTGATTTAAGTGTTAAGTTTGACCACTTAAAATGGTCAACAACCCACTAATTTTAACTAATAAAAATAGCAGTCATGTGATTAAACATGATACATCAATACCACTCAGTTTAATTACTGCCTTATATGCTACAACTTTTAAAATACATTCCCCCATTGCCGTACATTTAAATTGATTCTTATTTTTATTATTCTGAACTGTTCTATTATTAATTGGGACAGGTCTGTGTCAAGAGCTGCTAAAAATCTGGAACTTTACTCTATTTGTAAGATAAGCTAGATGTCCATAGCTTCATAATTTCTAGCAAAAGATACAAGACACCTGAGTCAGAGGCAAAGGACTTTATCATTTGAGACTCGCCAACAGCATGAGAATTCTCATACTTGGACCAACTCCTTTTGTCCCCAGTTTCCAAGTGTTTACTAAGTACACAGTGAATTTGCATCAAATAGAAGAACCCTGAATTTAGGGAGCCTGGGTTTTTTATGTTATGCCAGAAGCAAATTTGTTGGCCTTTGTTCCAAAAGGCAACACTACTTTGATTGCACTGGGCAATAAATAGACCTGCCTCTGCAGACAATATCTCTTTTTTCTAAGACTGTTTATCTTACAAACCTTTTTGAAAAGATAACCGGAAACAAAAGGACAATTAAAATCTTTGCTGGCAACTGTGTAGAAACCTAAAAGACCCATAAGTAATTGTTTCTGAATAATTGGCTGGTCTACATAAGAGAATTTTATAGGAACAGGTATCTAGACATACGTAGAACTGTGTATACCCGATTTGTGCTGCATAACGTTGTTTTTCAAGTAACACAATGTTATGTTACCATCAGCAGCATAAAGTCTTTGCCCTCTATCTCTTTTTCTCAATGTTTGTTTTTATTCTTCCCTAATTGTTGGTGAATATTTTGTTTTTTCAATGTTCTTTCATCCGGTGGCTAGAAATGTGAAGCTTATTTTCATGTTCTTTGGACACTTGAACACTAAGTTACCTGTTCCCAGGCTATTTATTGTTGTTCAACTTTCTTACTCTTAAGTGTATTCTCTATTAACAACTCAAAGGTGATTTTTATCTAAAAAAATATCTAACTGATATTACATATTTTTGCTACGGACTGAATCATGCTGCCCCCAAATTCATACGGTAAAGGCCTAACACGTAAAGTAACCACATTTGGAAATAAGGCCTTTGAAGAGATAATTAAGATTAAATGAGATCATAAGAGTGAGACCCTATCCAATATGACTCTTGTTTTTATAAAAAGAAGGAAGTTGCATGTACACAGAGGAAAGACTTGACGGTACCCGCTGTGGCACCTGGTCACTGCCCAAATAAAAACAGCCAGGACACAGATTGAAGGTACATGCCTACAAGAGGTGGGTTTCCCATCTGTCCTCTGAGAGCCCTGAGAAACCTCTCCCTTGACCTTTTATTGAGGCATCATACAATAAGAGTGGGGGTCCACATACCAGGATCACATGTTTAATGATTGCTAAGTGCCCTTTCTGTCCCAGCTCAATTCCAATTCCAATTCCCATCCTTTTGCCTTATGAATGTTACAAACTATAACGCTAGCTTGCCAGCCACTGATCTTATCTCATTAATGCAGGCAGCTGCTTGAGGGCTTGTCTCTGCTGCAAAATGCCTCCCTGCTGGCTAGGAGGTGTCTTGCTCCCAGCACCTTCTTTAAAAGCTGGTGGCTGCTTCTATAAACCTCAGTCTCCTATAGACCATGTGAGCAAAATGACCACCATGGACAAGCCAAGGACTCAAGCCTCACAAGAAACCAACTTGCCAACACCTCACTCTTGGAATTCTTGCTTCCAGAACAGAAGGAAAACAAATTTCTGTTATTTAAGTCACCCAACCTGTAGTATCTTGTCAATGCCATCCTAGCAAGTGAATACAGTGTTTTAAAACTATTTTACTTATTGGGGGGCCTAAAAAATCCCAATAAACAATATCTTTCTTTGTGTTCTGAGGAAATTGAGAAATATATCAAATGAATGGCAGATGAGATTCATAAACATCTTTCATAATGATCAAGGTCAGAGTGGATAATCTGTTTTGAGAAAAAAGGGCAAGTGAGCTTATTAATATGAAATGTTATAATTAGGCAAATTCCTTTACCAAATCCTACTACATAGACTGGAGAAATCTTCCCTGCATGGGAGACTCACAGGGGAAGGGGAGCCCTGGAATATGCTTTCTATGGATAGCAAAAGAATATATGTTCCTGTTCCTGAGGCCAGAATATCTGGTTAATCTTTCTAAACTTCGTAATGAGATGTAAAACAGAGAAACTTCAGAGATATATGTAAAGAAAATTACTTCTGATTTAAAATCTCAGGAATAAAGAAGACATATCCCTTATAACTCTCCAACTTCTTGTTTTCTTAGTTCTTTGTAATTAACCATGAATCCTTTATTGTATAAAGCCTGTCAAGGGAGTTGTGATCCTGCTCCTGTTCTTATGAGACTGTTCCAGCTATAACAACCACGTCTGCACTGAGGATTATCCATGAACCACTGCTGGTGGACATTTATCAGGCTCACTTTTACACTGATGTGAAAGTTATTTTATATTATATATCTCAATATATACTAAGTCCATCTATATTTATCACAATAGTATATCAGAGGGCTTTCAGTGAGATTCATTTCAATGTTAAGATAAAATTTGTAAATACACTCCAATACTAAAATATTAACTAACAATCTTCAAATTTAAATATATAAGATAGCTCCCTAACCCCCAATCATGACCATCTTCTTGGAAAAGATTAAAAAGGTAAAATTTTTATATACAAAATGCCAATAAGGATTAAAATTAAAATTCACTGTCCTTGCAAAGAATTTGAGGCCCCCAATGTATTCTTATCTGATTTCTATTTTGTTTGTTCTCAACTAGAGGGTTTTTTAACACTTAGTGGGATATGGATTTTTTCAGCAGTTGCAACTAAGCTATAGGAAGATGAATAGAGTTTTCAAGTCTCAGAAGTAGAAATACTTTCATGCCAAGTTTCTAATGTGCCTGATTTTTCTTTAATTAAACCTCTTATTATGAGATAAATACAAATTGATAAGCAATTATAAGAAATCAGAGAAACTCTGTGTGTATTTTGCTCAATTTTCCCCAAGGCAGACTCTTATAAAATTATGGTATAATATTATAACATGAATATTTACATATTCAGGATAGTCATGATATAGAATATTCCACAAGGATTTCTTGTGTTGCCCTTTGAAAGCCACAACCACCTCTATTTACAACTTCCCTAATGATTAGCAATCACTACTGTCTTCCATTTGTATAATTTTGTCATTCCAAGAATTGTATGAAAATGAGCACTAAAGCAAGATAGTGGACTAGAAACATTCTGCATGATGCCACCCTGGCAGAGAGGATCAGAAGTGACAAATTGATAATTCACCTTTGGATTAACCATCTGAGCAAGAGCTCTGGGAATCTACACAGAGGAGGAGAGAGTGGAGCAAGGAAGACAGAAGTGGTGCAATCTGCTAAACAGAAATAGAAGGAACTAGGAAATCTGAACACACCAGGGAAATGGGCAAGGGAGAAAATCCCAAGAAACATGTTTCCCCTAGGATATTGCAGCTGAAGTGATGGGAGGGCTCTTCCACTGCAGAAAGTCTTTGGACCGATATAGAGACCTACCTGGAGGCCACATGGCTGCATTGCTCACGAAGTAAAGGATGGCTGGTTTATGAGCCCTAGGTACTGCAGTTGGCACCATTGTACTGCATCATCTCAACCCCAGAACTTTTGCCCAGGGATCAGATCTTTGCTTTCTCCTTCTTGGAATCCCAGCACTCACATGTGCTCTATAGGTAGGTGACAGGTATCCCTGCAGCAGCCACCACTAGTGGGAGCCCTTAGCAGAGTAGGAGAGACCATAGATTTCAGCACCTGCTACTGTGACCTGGATGATTCTGTTTAAGTGCATCTCTTGGAACCTAGGCAGAATATGCACCTATAGCCCTTGGTACCCACTGCATATGTCTGAGGCAGTTGAATTGCTGTTACTGTCATTCCTGAAAGGCCCCAAGTGAAACAAAACCTAGAAAAGTCAAGGATTTTAGATCTGGGCAAAATACACACCATGAACCCATACAGTCCCGTATAATTTCCCTGAATGCTGCAACTTGTGTGTGGCCTTCATGCCTATTCAGAGGTCTCACTCTGTGCCATACATGAGCTGTAATCCACTAATACATTCCATAGTAACAATCTGCTCCACCCTGTTCCCTAGGGGCACTGGGGCTAGGGGAGGTGCAGCAGAGCAGTATCATTGAAGGCTGACAGGGCATCTGCTTCTCTCCTGCCTAGGAGTAGGACCCAAGCATACCATCCAAGGATCTAGACATATCTTCACTGAACAACAGAGGTCTTAGAAGAGATGAGCAGGCACATTTATCTGCTCTGTTTTAAGTTGAAAGAAGTAGCTTCAGATGAGAAAAAAGTCAACATAAAAACTCTGGAAACATGAAGAAACAGGCTGTCTTGACACCCTCAAAGAATTATAATAGCTCTCCAATAACAAAGTCAAACAAAAAGAAAATTTTTGAAATGACAGAGGTAGAATTCAGAATATTCAGGACAGGTCAGATGACTGGAATTGAGGAGATGGTATAAAACTAACTAAAAGAAATCAAAAGAATAATTCAAGATATGTATAAAAAATAACTAAGAGATAAATACTTTTAGAAAACAGATAACAGAAATAAACAAGAGAGTCATTTAGGCAATTTGAAAATACATCAGAAAACTTTCATAACCAATTAGACCAAGAAGAAGAAACACTTTTGAAGCTTAAAGAAAAAAATTTGACATAACCCTGCCAGTTAAAAACATAGAAAAAAGAATGAAAAATCATTATAAGAAATATGAGATTATCCAAAGCAGGATAATAAAAGAATTTTAGATTTCCCTGGGAAGAAGAAGAAAATACAATGAACATGGAAAACCTATTTGAGAGAATAATAATAATAAAAATTCCTGGTATTGTCAGAGGTTTAGATGTACAGATATAAGATGGTCATTGAACACCTGGGAGATTCATAACAAATAGATCATCACCAAGCTATGTAGTCATCAGACAGATCAAATTTGAAGCAAAGGAGAAATCCTACAAGATGCAAGATCAAAGCAATAAGTTATTTATAAGGGAAAACCAATACGACTAGCAACAGAACTCTCAGCAGAAACCTTTATAGCCAGAAGGGGTTGAGATCCAATTTTTTACTTCTTTTCTTTTTTTTCTTTTTGTTTTTAATCTTTTCTTTTTCTTCTATTTTCTTTTCCTTTTACTTTATAATTATTACTATTGGTTTTGTTTTTTTTTAGTTAGTGTGCTGCTTTGTCCCCCAGACTAGATAGAGCCCAATGGGATCATCATAGCTCATTGCAACCTCAGACTCCTGAGCTCAGGTGATCCTCCTGTCTTGGTTGCCTGAGTAGGTGGGATTAAGGGTCACACCACAACAGCACACATGACAATTTTTTTTATCTTTTTATGTAGATGTGAGGTTTTGCTCAGACTAATCTGGAACTCTTGGCCTCAATCAATCCTCCCACATCAGTCTCCCCAAATGCTAGTATTACAAGCATGAGTCACCAGGCACAGCCCCATTATTAGTCTTAAAAAAGGATAACTGAAAGCCAAGAATTTTGAATTCTGCAAAACTAAGTTTTTTAAATAAAGGAGAAATAATGTCTTTCCCAGACAAACACTAAGAAAATTTGACACCACTAGACCTGACCTACAGGAAGTGTTTAAAATTGCCCTCTCTATGGAAAATAAAAATCAATATTCAACAATGTAAAAACACACAAATATTAAAGATAAAATTGTTTATAAAACAGTAATACGAGGAGGAAAACAAAACAACTAGATATCATTAAACATGACAAACAGAGCAGTTTCTCACATATCAAACTAACATTGAATATAAATAGTCTTAATGCTCCATTTAAAAGATATAGACTGGTCAAATAGATTAAAAACCACATCCCAAGTATATGCTATCTCCAGGAAATCCATTTTAACTTGCAAGCATACTTGTAGACTCAACATAAGGTATTGAAAATATACCATGTAAATAAAAACCAAAAACCAGTAGGAGTAGTTATTCTCATATCAGATAAAATAGACTTTGAATCAACACTGGTAAAGAAAGAAAAAGACAGTCATTCCATAATGACAGAAGGAGCAATTTGGCAAGAAGATGTAATAATCCTAAATATATATGTATTAGACATAAGAGCTTCCAGATTCATAAATATACTACTACTAGACCTCAGTAAAGAAATAGGCAAAAATGGCGGTGCCTGTGGCTCAGTCGGCTAAGGCGCCAGCCACGTGCACCTAGGGTGGCGGGTTCGAATCCCCAGCCCGGGCCCGCCAAACAACAATGATGGCTGCAACCAAAAGATGGCCGGGCGTTGTGGCGGGTGCCTGTGGTCCTGGCTGCTTGGGAGGCGGAGGCAGGAGACTCGCTTGAGCCCAGGTGTTGGAGGTTGCTATGAGCTGTGATGCCATGGCACTCTACCC
>CAUYQV010097519.1:0-11385 GCA_963574575.1 Galagoides demidoff
ACACTCATCATAGACCAGCAGATAAACACACTGCACATACAATTATCCTACTGTGGGGCAGCACCTGTGGCTCAAAGGAGTAGGGCACTGGCCCCATATGCCAGAGGTGGCAGGTTCAAACCCAGCCCCAGCCAAAAACTGATTAACAAAAAAAAAAAAAAAAAAAAAAAAGGAGGCAGTGCCTATGGTTCAAAGGAGTAGGGTGCCACCCCCCCAAAACGAACAGCCTGAGCAAGAGTGAGATCCCATTTCTACTTAAAAGACCCTGTCTCTACTAAAAGTAGAAAAATTAACCAGGCATCGTGATAGACACCTGTAGTTCTAGCTTCTGGGGAGGGAGGCTGAGACAAAAGGATCATAGAGCCCAGGAGTTTGAGGTTGCTATGAGCTAGGTTAAAGCCACTGCATTCTCCCCATCATAGTGACAGAGCGAGACTCTGTCTCACAAAAAAAAAAAAAAAAAAGCACAGAGTGTTAGATGATTGGGTTAATAATAAGCCAGTAAATGAGTCAAAGAGTTAATAAATTAAAATTTACTACTAACCTACTAGGTGCCAGTGCACCCTCTTTTTAGAGAAGGAGGCTGCTGGGTGGGACGTGGGGAAAGTGCTTCATGAAACAAGGACTCCTTTTGCCTCAGTCCTATTCTTTCTCCTTCCCACCTGGACCACGGACACAGCTGAATTTCTGTGTGTCTTTGTTCAGATTTGAAAAAGACTTCGACTGTGAGCAGCTGAATCGGGAAAAAGATAGCTCCAGTAGGGAGAAGCGTCCCTGTGGGCGCGGGGCCTGGCTTGGCAAATAGACTACAACCTGGATCTCAGACACCACTCAGTATCTTTGGCAGGAAGCTTTGAGCAGTACACGAACTGCGCAGTTGTCCTTGGCAGCCCTAATCTCGGACTATGAGGCAACTTTGAGGATGAAAAGCGTTTGCTGAAGGCAGAGATAAAAGATAAAAGAAGGTTGGCCCTTGCTAAAGGTGGAGCTCCCATCTGGGCCCCGAATGGCTTTTCTCCTTCTTCTTTTCTTCTTTTAAAAAAAATAATGTTACCAGTGTATTTTGAAAGAACTTCAAAGTTTCAGAAAAGTTCCAAGAACCATACAAAGAACTCCCCTCACCCAGCCTGGCCAATTGTTAACATTCCAATTCTTTCCCCTTCTGTTCTCTGTCTCCCTCCTTCCTATGGGTATTTTTCAGAATCAGTGGAGAGCAGCTGCCAAACACGATGGCGGCACCCCCAAATATTCCAGCAGGGGCAGCCCCCAGACAAGGGCCCTCTCACAACCACCTAAGTTACCTCTGACTTAAGGAAAAATAAACCTTCTTTTTTTTGTGTGTGTGAGGCAGGGCCTCCAGCTGTCCCCCTGGGTAGAGTGCTGTGGCATCTCAGCTCACAGCAACCTCCAACTTCTGGGCTCAAGCGAGTCTCCTGCCTCTGCCTCCCAAGTAGCGGGAACGACAGGTGCCCGCCACAACGCCTGGCTACTTTTTTTTGGTTGCAGCCATCATTGTTGTTTGGCGGGCCCCGGCTGGATTCGAACCTGCCACCTTAGGTGTATGTGGCTGGTGCCTTAGCCGCTTGAGCCACAGGCGCCAAGCCGGAAAACATAAAACTTCTATCCAGGTGACTTCGTTTGATTTTCTGTTATAAGTAGCCAAACTGAGTTCTGAGTGTTCCCTCTGTATTGCTAATGTCCATGGGGGATGTGGGAGAGATCATGCAAAGCCCGGGGTGGCTGGGCCTGTCTTGCCCACACTCCCACTCTCTGCTCTGGTCCCTCACACCTGCCAAGCAACTCTTGGCCTCAGAGCTTTGTCTTTTATAGATTGAGGTGAAATTCTCATAACAATATCTGCCATTTATTTTTATTTTTTGCATGTTCAGCTGGGGCCAGGCTTGAACCTGCCACCTCCGGTATATGGGGCTGTTGCCCTACTCCTTGAGCCACAGGCGCCACCCAAATATCTGCCATTTTAAAGTGTGAAATTCTGTAGCATTTCATCCACTTACGATGCTGAGCAACCATTGCCTCCACGTGGCTCTGAAACCTCTTCACCCAGAAGGAAGCCTCATGCCCATGAAGCATAGAGCAGCCCCCATCAGTCACACACCCTGTGGCCACTCAGAGCCTTGGCAGGAGCTGCCCTCTCTTCCCAGATTCTCTGCTTCCTTTCACCAGCACCCTCTCCAGGGGCTTTCCTGGCAGGGGTGTCCAACCTTTTGGCTTCTCTATGCCATACTGGAAAAAGTGTTGTCTTGGTGGGTAGCACCTGTGGCTTAAAGGAGTAGGGGCACTGGCCCCATATGCCAGAGGTGGTGGGTTCAAACCCAGCCCTGGCCAAAAAAAAAAAAAAAAAAGAAGTGTTGTCTTGGGCCACACATTTAATATACAAATGCGAGGGTGTGCCTGTAGGTCAGTGGGTAGGGTGCCGGCCACATATACTGAGGTCATTGGGTTCAAACCCAGCCCGGGCCAGCTAAACAACGATAACTGCAACAACAAAAATGGCCAGGCATTGTGATAGTTGCCTGTAGTCCCAGTCCTAGGGAGGCTGAGGCAAGGAAGTGGCTTGAGCCCAAGAGTTTGGAGTTGCTGTGAGTTGTGATGCCACGGCACTCTACTGAGGGTGACATGATGAGACTGGCTCAAAAAAAATAAAATACACAAACGCTAACAAAAGCTGAGCAATCAAAAAAGATTTGTGCATACTTTTCATGATGTCTACTACCACAGATAAGCAAAAAAGTCCTCATATAACCTGTATGTGGCCTGTAGGCCATGGTTTGGACACCCCTGCAAGAAGCTCATGTAAGCTTAAGTTCTCTCAACATCCTCAGAAAAAACCCAGCTTTCCCCACTCAGCATTTGTCCCAGCTGCAATTATTCTGAGTGGTTATTTCACTCCTGTACTTAGATTACAAGTCTTTAGGGAGGAATGTGTCTGTATTTATCACACTATACACAGGGGCTCAGCCCCAAATTTGGCACACAGCTGGTGCTTGGTGATATTCAGTTAACTGGGTGACTAGATGAGCAAGTGAGGGAGTGAGCACCCTAACAATGCAGTCATCCTGTGTCCCCTCAACTATGACACAAGAGGCCCGTGTGGCCTGGGGCTCCACCCTTCCCAGACACGCCCATATATGGACGTGATGTGGGTAGCCCTGACCATGACCTGTGAGGTCCCCAGCCATTCTAACCTCACAATGGCAGGAGTGGCCTCCGGTGTCTATAAGAGCCCCAGCTGTCGGCCCCTGGCTCACAGCCCACAAAGTTCCACCTGGTCACAGGTTGGCTGGCTCAACCAAGGTGGTGCCCCCTGCTCTGAGCATCTAGGCCAAGTCCATCCAGCACCATGGCCAGATACAGATGTTGCCGCAGCCAAAGCAGGAGCAGGTGCCGCCGCCGGAGACGAAGATGTCGCAGACGAAGAAGGCGATGCTGTCGAAGACGGAGGAGGAGTACAGCGGGCAGGGGCAGGGGTAGGGGCAGGGGCTGGGGCTGGGGCTGCGGCTGGGCTGTCCTCTGAACACCTTCCTTGTTCCCTGCCAGGGTGCTGCCGCCGCAGGTACAGGCTGAGGTGTAGAAGATACTAAACGCACAAACGAAATAGCAAGTTCACCAAACTCCTGCCTGAGAATTTTACCAGACTTCAAGACCCTCTCGCTGCATCTTGAAAATGCCACCATCCAATGAAAAACAGGAGCCTGCTCAGGAACAATGCCGCCTGTCAATAAACGTTGAAAAATCATCCCATTATTGCCTCCCTTGTCCTTCACTGGGGGTACGGCGAAGGTCATGGGCATGGAGGGGGCATGTAAATTCTTGGCGACACGGCCATGTCACAACCAAAACTCATCTTCCTGAACACCTCCCTGTGCAGTGGGACACTGGAGCCAGGTCCTGTGAGTGTGTGGGGACCGACTGCGTCTTCCCAACCCTGCCTGTGGTGACTTTGCTGGCAGCTCTGGCGGTGGCCAGGCTATTGACACTAGAGGGACTGGCAGCTGCTGCACATCAGGGCCGCCCACACCTCAGGATCCCCTGAAGCCAGTTATTTACCAGTCTGGGCCCAACCCAGCTTGCCTGTTTCCAGAGGGCCTGCTCGCCCTGGGCACTTGGCCTGAGATGAAATTTCCACGCTGAAAAGGTATATTTGGTTATGGTTATAAGTAGATTAAGCCAGTAGTCACCAGAAAATTTCTGTCCTAAATGTTTTTTCCTCACTCAGCAGGCCTGTGTTATGAGGTGTCATCCCATTTGAGTAGGCGATAGCTTGTCCAGGTAGCAGAGAAGCAAACCTTTCCACATTTAATCCTCAATAGCTCTATGAAGAAGGTATGATATTACCCACTTGAAAAGGGTTAGCTGACCCATGCGTTCTGACCTCAGCCCACACTGAGCCCCTATGCTACATTGCCAAACCCCCATGAGATGTGGAGATGGGTCACACTCTATGACAGGGCTTCTGCTCGACACTGGTCTACAGGGCCCAGTCACAGCATAGGAGAGCCCAGCTCTCATACTGTGACATAAATCATGGGTCAAAATCACATCATGGAGGTAGAGCAAAGCCCAGGGCATAGCATCAGTGACCACAAGCTCTGAGATCCAGATCCCTGAGGTGTCATTCCCCAGCAACTTGAGAACGTCAGGGCCATGACTTCCATTGATATATTCAGACCCTCAGGTCCAGGTAAGCACACTGAGAGCTTCAGAATCTGAGTTAAATCATAGCCCTGGGGCTCCACAGCCCCAGCCACTGCCAAATGGGGGATGATGGCAGGCCGGCTGAAGATGCAGACCTGGGGGTACACTTTTTAAATTCTGGTTTGGTCCTCAAGCTCTAGTAATGGAGATTGGACTTAGCAGGACATGGGCCCTCATATTTTCAACAAATGTCCTCAGGGAGTCTGAGGGCCGTTATAAACTTCCTTCTGCCTCAAAGGGGAGGCAGCATACAAACACCACGGGGCAGCAAGCTACTCCTCACCCCAGCAAGTGTTTGAGAGTTAAGCCCTTATTTGTTTCCTATTGCCTCTGTGGCAAACTCCCACAAACGGCACACAACACAGATGTATCACCTCATATTTCTGTAGGTCAGAAGTCTGAAAGGAGTCTTGTGGGGTTGGAAGAAGGGAGAATATATGTCCTCAGGGAGAATATAACCCATGTCCTTCCTTCCCAGTTTCTAGAGGCCTCCCACAATCCTTGGTTATGGCCTGTCCATCTGTGGAGCTGGCAGGGCAGCATCCTCTGGTCTCTTCTACAGCTCCCCTGCCTGCCTCCTCCATTTCCATGGTTGTGTTTGGGCCCACCAGGTAACCCAGGAGACCCTACCCTTCTTCAGGTCCTTCATGTAATCACATCTGCAAAGTCTCTTTTGCTACATAAGGAAACATAGTCACAGATTTGGGGATTAAAATGTGGCCATCGTGGGGTGGGATGGTGGGGAGAGGTATGATTCTGTCTGCCACATCCTCCCATCCGTCTGCAAAAGGGAAGCCAGTTTTTCAGTAGCTGCGATTCTGATTTTGGACTTTAATGGGATCATCAAAGTATAAGGCCCAGAAGAAGCCCAGGAGATAGGTAGGCAGAGTCAGAGGGGAGGAGATGCAGGTTGTGGGAAGAAGCAGCAGGTTATGGAGAAGAAGAGGGCTGTCCAGCCTGGGAGGGGGTGGAGGGTTTGGGCTAAAGGCAGGTGCCGTCTTCTGCACTCCTGCCCGCCTGTCCCCTAGTCTGCACGGTGACCATGAGCAGATTATAACAGTGAGGTGTGAATGAGTGAACTTGTGAAAAAGACAAATCAATGCTTGGTGTGCAGTTACTACTAGATAATGGGGGGCTGCTGTTATTGACAGCAAGCTGTGAGGGCAGAGGGAAGTCCTGCCCACATTCATCAGCACCATGTAAACAAGACAGTGGCACAGAGGTGGGGAAGCTTCTGCTATATGACAGGAGAATGCCCATCCACTGGGCGTCCTGGCAGTAAATTGCTGGCACTCTGTCTCGTGACCTGAGGTCCCACCAGCTACAAGGGAATGGGGACATGTTTTATTGGCAAGACAAAGGGGGCTTCTTGCCCTTCCCAACCCCTAGCTGTGTGCTAGCACCCTCCTGGTTGCAGGGGCGGCTGGCAGGGTGGGGACAATGAATAAGGGGGTGGGGCTGCCAGGTCACAGTGGGGGCCCCCTCAGGGCAGGGCTGCCAGGTCACAGTGGGGGCCCCCTTTATATATAAGCTCCATGCAGCCCTGCAAACCAGACCGACACCAACACCAAGAGCAGGTGGGCAGGCCTCGGGCCTCCTCCCCACCCTCAAGGCCAGCTGCAGCCTCAGCCTAGGAGCCACCTCACCTTCCTGCACGATGGTCCGGTACCGTGTGAGGAGCCCCAGCGAACACGCGAACCAGGGGTTCAGGCAGGAAGGGCATGGGCAGGACGAGGGCCAGAACCCAGAGAGTGTTGAGGTCTATGGAAGGACCTACCGAGGCCACCACCATAGGCACAGGCACTGCTCTCGGAGGAGACTGTACCGGATCCACAGACGGCGGCGCCGCTCCTGCCGGAGACGCAGATACAGACACACACGCTGCTGCAGACACAGGAGGAGGAGAGGTGTCTAGGGGGGGAAGGAGGGGGGAGGGGGGAAGGGGGAGGCAGGAACCTCACCCACCTGGCAGCCTCCAGGAGCCCCTGGCCCCACCCAGATTCCTTAGGTATCCTCCACCCATCCACAACCAGAACTTTCTTTCCCAAAAGGCTGCAGAAGGAGGAGGAGAAGATGCAGAAGACGCTACTAACCTTCCTGACATACCACCCCCAGCTGGAAGTTAAGAGAAACACCTGAGAAACACCATTCGAGGCCTTAGCAACTCCCCCACATCAGATACCTAAGCCCTGAGTTGCCCAAGAACCCACAAGATCTGAGTAAAATGAGCAAAAGTCACCTGCCAAATAAAGCTTGACAAGAAACTCCTTGGCCTGTCAGGGTCATCTTTGCACAAATGGCACAAGCCTGGCTTTCCTGGGGGGTGGGCAAGATGCAGCCCTACAGCCCTTTGAGACTGGGGTGGGATGGGGCTTGGATGCTGAGTGCACCTGGTATGTCACCCTGTAACACTTGTCCTCCACGTGTCCTCCATGTGTTCTGCTTTAACATCTCCCACCCCCAGCACTATAACCAAAGTGGGGGTCTCCACCTGAAGATCCTTATGCCAATCCACGAAAAGAGATTGAATCAAAGGTTACTGCTGGCTTCCCTGCCCAAAACTTGAGCCATAATTTAGTCACAAAGCTCTCTGCCACCCCTTTGCCATCAAAGTCCTTGGGCGTGAATGCTGGTTGGCTGGGGGGAGAGCTCTACGGTGGGGAGCAGGTCTGGCATGATCCAGCAAGAAGTAGGTTAGAAGGAGTAGATGAATAGAGTAGGGGCAGGGTGTTGTGAGGCCTTGTTAGCCAGCAAACGGCCCCAGGACCGCCCTCCCCCTGGGGGATCAGGAGAAACCTCACTCTTCCTCTGCAGCATCTGCTGGCTGCCTGTGCTCCCTGGTTTGTGATCACATTACCCCACCTCTTGCCTGAAATCTCCCCATCTCAGGGTCCTCGGTGACGTTGGCAGTTTCCAGAATTAGGAGGTAGATATCTTGGAGGCTCATTATTCAACCTCCCATAGCCACTGAGGATGGAGGGCAAGAAATCAGCCAGATCAGATTTACCCATTGGAAAGTGGATTCCTAGTGTTTGGAAATGACCAAATTTAAAACAATGGTCCTTAACTCCCCCCCGCCCCCCCCAGCTAAAACTGTGCCATACAGGCAGGTGCAAACTTGCAAAGAGGTGGTTCCAAATGTTTTCAACAGAGACCTGTGACCCCACAATTCTTAGGAGCCTTCCAAGGAGAAATTTCAGAGGATTATACTTTCAGGCCCCCAAAGGAGTTATAAGAGTTTAGTTTTTTTGTTGTTGTTGTTGTTTGTTTGTTTGTTTTTTAGACGGAGCCTCAAGCTATCCCCCTGGGTAGAGTGCTATGGCATCACAGCTCACAGCAACCTCCAACTCCTGGGCTCAAGCGAGTCTCTTGACTCAGTCTCCCAAGTAGCTGGGACTACAGGCGCCCGCCACAACGCCCGGCCATTTTTTGGTTGCAGCCATCATTGTTGTTTGGTGGGCCCGGGCTGGGGATTCGAACCCGCTACCTTAGGTGTATGTGGCTGGTGCCTTAGCCGCTTGAGCCACAGGCGCCGAGCCGAGTTCTTTAGTTTTATGGAGCTATAGCTCATACAGACTACACAGATCTTAAGAATGTAGCTCAATGAATTATTTATTACCAACTGTTCGCAGGTCAAGAAACCTGACATTCCCAGCACCCTCAGAAAGTTCTGACCCTATCTTTGCAAACTGTCAACTACTCTCCTTAGCTGGGTATTTCTGGGATGGGAGGAGTCTGTGCTTTCAGAATTCCGTCCCCAACTCTCTTCCCAGCTAAAAGTGGACTTTAGCCAAGGCAAACAAGGCAGACGGAGGCAGCCCTCCAGCCTGCCTGGCATTTGACTTTTCTGCCCTGCCCTGTGGCTGGTGGGTCAGGTGCCTGAGTGTGGGTGAGCTCCAGGGACCTTTGTGATGTCAGCGCCCTGCCTCCCGCCCTCACAGTCCCTCACTCCCCCCAGCTGCCTCCCCTCCTATCCCAGAGAGACAGGCAAAGTGGACGATGGGTTCCCGCTGTGCCAAGCTCAGCACGGGCCACAGCACAGGCCATGGCACAGGCCACGGCACCGGCCATGGCAAAAGCCATGAATCCTCCATGAAGAAGCTTGTGGCCTGTGTGAGTCAGGATAACTTCTCCCTGTCGTCAGAGGGTGAGGAAGATGAGGAGGAGGAGGAGGAGGAAGAGGAGGAGGAGGAAGAGGAGGAAGAGGAGCTCCCAGTGCAGGGCAAGCTACTGCTAATGGAGTCTGAGCAACAGGAAGAGGAGGCCGAAGATAGCCCCGCAGCCCAGCAGAGCCCCGAACCCAAGAAGACACACTCCTGACCCCAATGACAGCCTGGGAAGGGGTGTCCAGTGAGAACTTACAGAAAAGAGTCAATAAAAGTCTCCAAGGAGGCTCCTCGTCTCTGGTTTCCCCTAACCCCTTGCCTTCTGGTACTGTGTGCCTGTGTGTATGTGAGTGCCTGGGGTCACGTGGGGGTGTGCGGGTGTGTGGGGTGGGCTGGGAGGGCAACCAGCTTCCAAGGGAAGCTGAAGAGCAGGGGTTGGTGACCTTGTTCCTGATTCCCAGCTGGAGGTTCTCCGTTTAGATGTAGAAAATGTGGTGGCCTGGACCAGAAATCATCTCCCCCTGTCCCATCTCCAGGGCAGGGGGGATTCCTTGCCAAGCCTGAGCAGACAAGGCACAGAGCACCCACAAGGACAGGGGAATCTGGGAATCTTCTTTAGCACAGGACCCCCCACCCCCATCTTGCTGCTCTAACCAGTCTTAAGAGCACTAGCTTGGAAGTTCAGTAGACCTGGGTTCAACCTAGGTGTGTGACCTTTAGCAAGTCACCCTGCTTCCCATGTTCACATCCCTCACTCCCCCCCCATCTCAGAGAGATAGGCTCTCTGCTGGGCTGCGGGGCTGTCTTCAGCCCATAGTCTCCAGTGGGTCATAGACTCTACTAAAGTGTCAGGGGGCGGGGAGAGACAGGGCCTGACACTAGGATGTACTGAGCCATAGCAGGTGGTACTGAGGGCAGGCCCAGTCCCTTCTCATCACTGACTCTTCTGTGCCACCCCACACTCTTTGTGACGGACCGTGCCCTGCCTGGAAGCTACTCCTGCCTTCTTCAAGGGGTCCAGCTCCAGGAGCAGAGACAATGCCCCTGTGAAAGCAACAGGAAGTGGAGGGGGAGCGGCTGCTGGAAGCAGGTGCAGAGCCCAGCTCAGCGCGCCTTCTGGAGGCACCTGGGGATGTGTCTGCTGCCCACAGGCCCCTGGGTCTCTCATCCCCTCTCCAGAAGAAATGACAAAGGAAGAGCACGCACTTATAGGGCAACTTGAATCTACATCCCTGGTTAAAAATTTAAAAGTTAAAAATAAGTTAAAGGAAAAAATAAAAAGAAACAACACAATCTCGGTCCTGCTTCCTGCAGCGCTCCAGACATCCACATTGGTCCTGAGAAGGCTCCTGTCAGGGTGGTGGGATGGGGAAGGGAAGGCAGCGTTCCCAGCTGGCCCTCACTTTCCCTAGGGGTTCTGTTTGAGGATGAGTGAGGTCTTGGGCTACTTGAAGGTAAGATCACAGCTGGGCCTGCAGATGGCAGAGGGCAGTAGTAGGCAAGGGGGAGGCTTCCACTGGCTCGAAACGCCCCTTGGCCCCTTTGGTCCCTGTCATGAGTGACTCAGTGGGCCAGCTTTGTCTAGAGTCTCACTCTTTTGCCCTAGGCTAGACTGCTGTGGCATCCTGGCTCATAGCAACCTGAAAATCCTGGGCTTAAGTGATCCTTCTGTCTCAATCTCCAAGTAGCTGGGATTACAGTGCCCACCACAGTGCCCAGCTAGTTTTTGCTATTTTTAGTAGAGATGGGGTCTTGCTCTTGCTCAGACTGGTCTCAAAATCCTGAACTCAAGTAATCCACCCAGCTTGGTCTCCGAGGGTGCTAGGATACCAGGCGTGAGCCTTTGTGACTAGCCTCCAGCTTTATCTTTTTGCTAAAGCCCAAATGTGCACCTGGCCATCCACATGCCCAGCAAACACAGGTGGAAGCCCTGCCATAGGCTAGACCCTGCACCAACCCCCAAGGGGCCTGATGGTAAAAAAAAACACAGCCGTAAGAGGACAGGTCACAGTCATACGGGTGTGGCACCACCTACGGCAGAGCTGTCAGAGAGGGCAATTCTCTTTGGGAGGGCTGGAAAGGCCATAGCAGACGATGGTGGCCACACTGCGTGCTCACAGATGGCAAAGTGGGGAGTCAGCAGTGGAGGAATGGGGGCCATGTGGCCGTGTCCAGAGGCCCAGAGAGTCTTCACAGCATGACCTGGCACACTCTCCACAACCAGACCAGCTGAGCCCTGCACAGACAGGGCCACAAGACCAGAGCTGCCATGCCCTCTAATCCCTGTGGATCCTAGTGCCCATACAAAGGGGGGCATGCCTGGTTTTAAATCCTGGCTTGGCTCAGTGCCTGTGGCTCAAGTGGCTAAGGCGCCAGCCACATACACCTAAGGTGGCAGGTTCGAATCCAGCCTGGGCCTGCCAAACAACAATGATGGCTGCAACCAAAAAATAGCTGGGCATTGTGGCGGGTGCCTGTGGTCCCAGCTACTTGGGAGGCTGAGGCAGGAGACTTGCTTGAGCCCAGGAGTTGGAGGTTGCTGTGAGCTGTGATGCTATAGCAC
>CAUYQV010097522.1:0-12842 GCA_963574575.1 Galagoides demidoff
TGGGACCACAGGCGCCCGCCACAACGCCCGGCCATTTTTTGGTTGCAGCCATCATTGTTGTTTGGCGGGCCCGGGCTGGGGATTCGAACCTGCCACCTTAGGTGTACGTGGCTGGCGCCTTAGCTGATTGAGCCACAGGCACTGAGCCGAAGCACTCCTTCTTCATATGATTTATTCTTAGACGTCTTTAGGCCCATTTCTGGAGTTTGTGGTGGCTTTGATGTGCGTAAAGTTTGATTTGTAAGCTCCAGATCTGCCCCCAAGGTTTCTGCTTTTGGTATTTTGCTTAGAAAGGCCCTTCCCACGTAAAGTAATACAAATCTACGTGTATTTTTCCAAATTCATTTTTATTGATACATAACAATTGTACGTTTCTATGGAGTACAAGTCATATTTGGTACACGTATACAATGTGTTACAATCAAATAGGGTAATTGGGGTATCTGTCACTGCAAACATTTCTTTGTGTTGGGAACATTTCAGATCTAGCTGTTTTGAAATACACAATAAATTACTGTTAATTATAGTCAGCTACTGTGCAATAGAACTCTAGAATTTATTCCTTTTGTCTAACTGTATGTTTATATCCATTAGGCAACCTCCCTTCAATCCCCACACCCACACTTCACAGCCTCTGGTAACTGTCATTCTACTCTCTACCTTAAAAGACCAACTTTATTGGCTCGGCGCCTGTGGCTCAATCAGCTAAGGCGCCAGCCACCTACACCTAAGGTGGCGGGTTTGAATTCCCAGCCCCGGCCTGCCAAACAACAATGATGGCTGCAACCAAAAATGGCCCGGCGTTGTGGCAGGCGCCTGTGGTCCCAGCTAGTTGGGAGGCGGAGGCAGGAGACTCGCTTCAGCCCAGGAATTGGAGGTTGCTGTGAGCTGTGATGCCATGGCACTCTACCCAGGGGGATAGCTTGAGGCTCCGTCTCAAAAAAAAAAAAAAAAAGATCAACTTTATTTAGTTCCCTCATGTGAGTGAGAACATGTGATACTTGTCTTTCTGTACCTGGCTTAACATAATGACCTCCAGTTCCATCCATGTTCCTGCAAATGACAGGATTATGGCTGAATAATATTCCTTTCTGCATATATACCATTATTTTCCTTATCCATTTAACCATTGATGGGCCCTTCAGTTGATTTTGTATCTTGGCCTTTGAGAATAGTGCTACAGTAAACTTGGACATACAGTTATCTCTTTCATATACTGATTTGCTTTTTTTTTTTTCAATATATACCCAGCAGTGGGATTGCTGGGTCACACAGTGGATGTATTTTTAGTTTTCTGAGGAACCTCCATATGTTTCCCATAGCCTACCTGGAGTGTACTAGTATGCCCCTTTCTCCCTATCCTTACCAGCATTTTGTCACTTTTTGTCTTTTTGATAATAGCCATTTTAACTGGAGTGATATGATAGCTCATTGTAGTCTTAATGTACATTTCCCATGATTAGTGATCACAGAACATTGTTCATATTCCTTCCTGTTGGCCATTTGTCTGTCCATTTGCCCATTTTTAAATCAAATTATTTGATTTTTTTGCTGTTGAATAGGGTTTCTTGGACAATATCTTGTCAGATCTATAGTTTCCAAGTATTTTCTCCCATTTTGTAGGTTGTCTCTCCACTCAGTTGATTGTTTTCTTTGCTCTGCAGAAGCTTTTTAGCTTGATTTAATTTCGTTTGTCCATTTTTGCTTTCGTTGTCTATGCTTTTTTTTTTTTTGAGTCTCACTATGTCACCCTGTAGAGAGCTGTACCGTCACAGCTCACAGCAACCTCAAACTCTTGGGCTTAAGTGATCCTCTTGCGTAAGCCTCCCAAGTAGCTGGGACTACAGGTACCCACCACAGTGCCCTACTCTTTTTTAGAGATGGGGGGTCTCACTCGGGCTCAAGCTGGTCTTGAACCTGTGAGCTCAGGCAATCTACACGCTTCGGCCTCTCAAGTGCTGAGATTATAGGTGTGAGCCACCATGTCTGGCTGATCCTGAGAATTTCTGAAGTTTAAGTTTGTTGCTTTTTTTTTTTTTGAGACAGAGCCTCAAGCGGTCCCCCGGGGTAGAGTGCTTTGGCATCACAGCTCACAGCAACCTCCAACTCCTGAGCTCAAGCGAGTCTCCTGCCTCCGCCTCCCAAGTAGCTGGGACCACAGGCGCCCGCCACAACGCCTGGCTATTTTTGGTTGCAGCTGTCATTGTTTGGCAGGCCCAGGCTGGATTCGAACCCTCCACCTTAGGTGTATGTGGCTGGCGCCGTAGCCACTTGAGCCATAGGCACCAATCCAACTGTTGGGCTTAAACTATTCTCTTGCCTTAGCCTACCAAGTAGCTGAGACTGTAGGCACTTGTCATTGTTGTTTAGCTGGCCCTGCCCGCTGAGCTACAGGTGCTGCCCTGTTGCTTGTGTGTTTTTTGTTTTGTTTTTTTTCTTTTCTTTCTTTCTTTTTTTTTTTTTTGGAGACAGAGTCTCACTCTGTCACCTGGGTAGAGTAGGTGGCATGATAGCTCACAACAACCTGGGCTCAGATGCTCCTCCTGCCTCAGCCTGCCAAGTAGCAGGGACTACAGGCACCCACACTATGCCCAGCCAGTTTTTCTTTTTCTTTTTTTTTTTTTTTTGAGATAGAGCCTCAAGCTATCCCCCTGAGTGGAGTGCTGTGGCATCACAGCTAACAGCAACCTCCAACTCCTGGGCTCAAGCGAGTCTCCTGCTTCTGCCTCCCAAGTAGCTGGGACCATAGGTGCCTGCCACAATGCCTGGCTACTTTTTGGTTGCAGCCATCATTGTTATTTTGGCAGGCCTGGGCTGGATTCGAACCCGCCACCTTAGGTGTATGTGGCTGGTGCCTTAGCCACTTGAGCTACAGGCGCTGAGCCAGTTTTTCTATTTTTAGTAGAGTTGGGTTCTCAACTCTTGCTCAGGCTGGTCTTGAACTCCTGAGCTCAAGCAGTCCACCTCCCTTGGCCTACTTGAGTGGTAGGATTACAAGAGTGTTAAGTTTGTTTCTTGGTGCTGCTTGTGAGTAGAATCTTTTTTCCCATAATTTTTTTTTTGCAGTTTTTGGCCAGGGTCGGGTTTGAACCCACCACCTCCAGTATATGGGGCCGGCACCCTACTCTGAGCCACAGGTGCCGGCCTCCCATCATATTTTCTGATTGTTATTGATATTTGGGAAAGCTAGCAATTTGGATAAACATTTCTGATGATAGATTCTGGGAAGGTTGCAAGTGGTCCGCTTTAACAGTGTGTTGCTTTGCATTCCCAGTGGCTCAGAAGCTGCCTCTTTTAGAGGGGCTTCCACTCTGGAGGGCAGGGGCCAAACAGAGCTTTTTAGTAAGAAGTTGAACTGGTGATGAGGAAGGAACAGCAGTGACTCTGGTGGAGATCCTGGCAGCTCATCCTAGACCAGGGGGCTAAGAATATGCCTGTCTCTGCATGTCATCATGGACACACTTTTTGTCAAATCTGAAAGGTTATAGAGCCAGAGATGAAAAGTTATTCCAAGGCGTGAAACAAAAGCAAAACAGAGACCCAGTTTGTGCAATTAAAATGGCTTTATTTCACCTGGGTGCAGGTAGGGTAAGATTCCCAAATGGGAATAAATCCACATGAGGGTAATAGTGAATGGGGTGGGAAGATGGGGGTTTAAAGGTCAGGAAGGAGGAGGTTGGGATATTGTCTTTCTGGGTTGGACATCTGTTGTAAGGGTGGGGGTTAGCCCATTTACCTTTCCCAGGTGGGATACACAGTGGGGTAGGGTAGGGGGTTGATTTTTTTTTGGCCAGGTCCACCCTAATTGGGCAGGGTTTGACGCTATCAGAATCAAGACTGTCATGAATTCCAAAAAGAGCTATAGGTTTCTAATGGTTAGGTTAACAAAACAAAAAATTAATAAATGTTAAATACTAAGTTTTGGGGTTTTTTTTTTGAGACAGAGCCTCAAGCTATCCCCCTGGGTAGTGTCGTGGCATTACAGCTCACAGCAACCTCCAACTCCTGGGCTCAAGCGAGTCTCCTGCCTCCACCTCCCAAGTAGCTGGGATTACAGGCGCCCACCACAACGCCCGGCTGTTTTTTGGTTGAAGCCGGTTGGATTCGAACCCGCCAGCTCAGGTGTATGTGGCTGGCGCCTTAGCCATTTAAGCCACAGGTGCTGAGCCAAATACCAAGTTTTTTGTGTAATGTGGTTCCCCTTTAGTTCCTGTACCTGTGACCTGCCTCAGTAATTAAGAGAGCCAGACCCTTGCTTGGCAGAGAGTATCTCACCACAGTATAGCTTCTTCCCAGTTTTCTTTAATTGACCCTTGCTGTTGAGACTTTGATCTATTATTGTTTTTGTTATGGGTTATTCTGTAGGGAGATTGCCAAAAACAAAGTTCCTGAGTCTGAAAGAGAACCTTCAGGCTATTAACTTTGTCACCAATAGATGGCTGGGGTCATTGCCCAGCAACGGTCCTTGGGTGGGTGCTCTTTATATTTGTCTTAAGTGTTAGTGGGTGTCCTGGCTTAATGAAGGGGTTCCTCACACTCCATTTCCAGTACTCTGTGGTAGTGATTTCTGGCTTGTCCCAGTCTCCAGCCCTGGGGCTCAGCATCTGTACAGGACTTGTTATGAGCCAATCTTTAATTTTTAAAAACTATCCAGGCTGGGCCCAGTGACTCCCTCCTATAATCCTAACACTTTGGGAGGCCGAAGCTGGTGGATTGCTTGAGCTCAGGTGTTCGAGACCAGCTTGAGCAAGAGTGAAACTCTGTCTCTACTAAAAATAGAAAAAAAATAACCGAGCATTGTGGCTGGCACTAGGATCTCTTGAGCCCAAGAGTTTGAAGTTGCCATGAGCTATGATGGCCAATGCACTCTACCCAGGATGACAGAGTGAGACTCTGTCCCAAAAAATAAACAAATAAATACAAAATTAAAAAAAAAACACAAAATTGTCCTCACCTTCACCTTTGTTGCCTGAGCTCCTGTTTTATTTTTGTGGAGCAAAGCTTGGAATTGGACCTCAGAATCCTGGGGCATTGGGGGGACCAGTTTAAAGCCAGTTTCTGATGCCTGAAATAGCATGTTTTCCTGCAGTGTTTGCACATGTTTGCATCCTGTCACAGGCTTGTTCTAGGAGACCCAAACCTTTATCTGCAAAGTCACAAATCAAGAAAAATTTATTTGTACCGAAGGCATGAGAAGAAAAAAGTAAAGACAAAAAGAAAATATTAAAACTAGCTAGGTGTGGTGGCTCACACCTGTAATCCTAGCACTCTTGGAGGCTGAGGCAAGTAGATTGCCTGAGCTCATAGGTTCAAGACCAGCCTGAGCAAGAGCAAGACCCTGGGAGCCACCACCTGTGGTTCAGTGGGTAGGGCGCTGCCCCCATATACTGAGGGTGGTGAGTTCAAACCCCGCCCCAGCCAAACTGCAACAGAAAATAGCTGGGTGTTGTGGCGGGCACTTGTAGTCCCAGCTACTCGGGAGGCTGAGGCAGGAGAATCGCCTAGGCCCAGGAGTTTGAGGTTGCTGTGAGCTGTGACACCACAGGACTCTACTGAGGGCAATAGGGTGAGATTCTGTTTCTTAAAAAAAAAAAGTAAGACCCCAACTCTAAAGATAGAGACATTGTGGCAGGCACCTGTTGTCCCATGTACTTGGGAGGCTGAGGCAAAGAGGATCACTTGAGCCCAAGAATTTGCGGTTGCTGTGAGCTATGACACTACGCACTCAGTATTGAGGGCAACAAAATGAGACTGTCTCAAAATAAAAAAGAAAGAAAATATTAAAACTAGTACATTTATTTTGTTCATTTTTCACCAGACTAACAACCATACTTTGTGGTACACTTTTTTTACTTGGCAATACCCGAAGGTTGTCCCTAGGTAAAGACCTTTTGTTTTTATGCTTTCCTAAGACTCATCCCCTAACAGTCTTTTCCCTTTCTCTGTCTTCTTGCCACACACATATTAACAGCCTGGTAATATCCTTTGGCATTTCCCCTGTATGTTAATCACACAACACCACCTCATTCAACAACATCCAACTCTGAGTCTGGCCAGTTCTGGGCATTCTCTTTGTCATCTTGAGCTGTCAGGGGAATGTGGAATATGTCATCTCCCATATCTACAGGTGGGCCCTATACTACAGCTGGCCCAGGATCAGGCAGGCAGGCAGGCCAGTCTCAGGTCCCTGTGACCGTTAAAGCCTTCAAAGGCTAAGGATTTTAGTACACAAAATAAGCGCCACCTGCACAGTGACCCCATCACACATTTCACTCATCTACCTGGTAACCTAGCACAGTGTAAATCTTTCTCTTCAGCAAGTGTATGACCTGTGTGCGAAGGACTAAGGTGGCATTTGCCAAGGCACCATCCTTAGTCTTTGCTCCTTCCTGCGCCCACCCCTGTATGGCACCCACTATCCAAGGGCACATCTGGCTCTCTCCAGCACTCTGGTGCCTTCCTGAGAAGGAGTGTGAGGAGCTCCACTTTTTTGTCCCTGGCAATGTCAGGTGCTGACACCTTATGTGTTGCCATTTGAAAGGGCATAAAGTGGGATCTCATTGCTCCTTTAATTTTACTATGTGTATCAAATAGCCACCACTGCTTCGCTGGCCTGCTTGTTGGTGCAGCAGGAGGGGCAGTGTGAGAACTGGGTGGGAGCATGGCCAAGGGGAGGGGCTGCAGGGTTCTGAGGAAGATCATGAACCTCAGGGTAGTCTTTTAGGAGTTGGTGGCATATAGGGGGACCTTGGAGCAGTGGACAGTCATTGTGTCTCTGTGTGAGTGCAGGTGGAGGGGCTTGGCAGACTCAGGGCTGCTGGGGGCTATTGGACAGTGAGGGGTGGTGGAGGGAGGATGGGTTGGGCAAAGTAGTCAGGTTCTGGATATGCTTGGAAGGTGTATCAGGTGTGGGGTGTGGGAGGGAGGTGGGAGAAGGTGCGTGTGCATAGTGTGAGGTATAGGCAGGGGGAGCGGGGCTTGGTTCAGATGTTAAATGTCTAAGATGCTGCCAGATATGCCCTGCTGAGTCCTAGGGGAGGGGATTGCCAGCTCAGAGGCACCAAAAAGGGGCCTCTTGGATTCAGGTGAATATCCAGACTCGTAGGATGACCATGGCTTGTGCTGGGTTTGTCCTATAGCCATTCAGGGGATACTAGTGTGCATGGACATAAGGCACATAACATCAGGGACCACCTGGCCCACGCCTCCTGGTTACGCAAGCCAGCACCCCCTATGTCTGCAATACTGGCTACAAGACCCAGTCAGGAGGCCTGAGAATGATTCCTGTGGATGTTCAGCACTGGGGTCCAGCCCTGCTGTGGTGGGGCCACAGTGTGAATGACTGTTTACCTCTGCCAGGTTTCCAGGGGACCAGAGCTACATTCACTAAAGGTCAAGTTCACATGCAGGTAAGGATGAAAGGGTTGCCAGACTTGTGAACAAGGAGGGGAGTGGTAGTGGAAGGCACACTGAGAGAGCCCTGCTGAAAGTGAGCTGTGGCCAGGGGACCTGCTGTGCCCCTGCTGCTGACTGCAATGAAGACTGAAGACTTGACACTAAATTTGGCTACACAGAGAGAGGAGACTCTGACCCAGGCCTCTGTGGAGGAGAGGAAGGGCATTAGCTGGACAAAGTGGTGATGTAGGAGATGGCAGGTCTGTGTGCTAGTGGGTGACCTACAGAGGAGAGCAAGGTATGGCAGGAGAAAAGGCTCTGTGTTCCTCCAGGGTGGGGAGCTGTGGGACACAGGACCAGGAGGGCAGCAGGAACTGAGGCCACTCTCACTGCTCACACTCATTCTTTACTAACCCAGAACTGGTCACTGCATGGCCCATCTGGACATACAAGTTGCTGAAAGAACCCTCAGTTTCTTACTGAACTAAAATTTATTTATAGGTTTTTTTTTTTTTTTTTTTTTTTGAGACAGAGCCTCAAGCTGTTGCCCTGGGTGGAATACTATGACATCACAGTTCACAGCAACCTCCAACTCCTAGGCTTAAGTGATTCTCTTGCCGCAACCTCCCAAGTAGCTGAGACTATGGGTGCCCGCCATAATGCCCAGCCATTTCTTGGTTGTAGTTGTCATTTGGCAGGCCTGAGCTGGATTCAAACCTGCTAGCTGTGGTGTATGTGGCTGGCATCTTAGACGCTTGAGCAACAGGAGCTGAGCCCTGAAATTTATAGGTTTTGACATCTGATTTCCCACATGTGCCTGTGTGTCTTCATCTGTCCCTTTGTCAGCAGTTTGCAGGTTTGATTATAGCAGCTTCCTTACCATCTCTGGGTTTCCTTACCAAAACTGGTGAGGTGCCCCCAATCTGCTCTTTCAAATTTCATTCTGATCTGTTCCCCAGCATCCACTGTTCATGTAAGTTCCAAGGTAGTTTTATTTTTATTTTACTATTTTATTTATTTATTTTTTAGAGACAGAGTCTTACTCTATTACCCTTGGTAGAGTACTGTGTCATCACCGCTCACAGCAACCTCCAACTCCTGGGTTTAGGTGATTCTCTTGCCTCAGCCTCCCGAGTAGCTGGGACTATAGGCGCCCATCACAGCACCCAGCTATATTTTTGTTGCAGTTTGGCCAGGACCGGGTTTGAACCTGCTACCCTTGGTATATGGAGCTGGTGCCCTACTCACTGAGCCACAGATGCCACCCTTATTTTTATTTTTATTTTTATTTTTTTTAGAGACAGTCTCACTTCATTGCCCTCGGTAAAGTACTGTGGCGTCACAGCTCACATCAACCTCCAGCTCTTGGGCCTAGGCAACTCTCTGGCCTCAATCTCCTGAGTAGCTGGGACAACATGTGCTGGCCACAACGCCCGGCTATTTTTGGTTGCATTTTGGCTGGGGCTGGGTTTGAACCCACCACCCTCGGTACGTGGGGCCAGCACCATACTCACTGAGCCACAGGTGCTGCCCTGAACATTTTTTATTTATTTATTTTTTAGAGACAGAGTCTCACTTTGTCGCCCTCAGTAGAGTGCTCTGGCGTCACAGCTCATAGCAACCTCCAGCTCTTGGGCTTAGGCGATTTGCTTCTGCCTCCTGAGTAGCTGGAGCAAGAGTATACAGGGCTGATACCCTACTCACTGAGCCACAGGCGCCGCCAGGAATGGACATTTTTGGAGATCAGAACAGGGAGGTTGGGAGTCAGCCCCTCTCCACCAAGTCTCCCTCTCCTGTTCTTCAGAAGCAGCTGATGTTCTTGTATTCTTGTTATTGTGTTGTTCAAACGTCATCCATGCAGCTAGACACACATACCTGACTTTTTATAAAGATAGTGGGAAGCGGCACACCCTATAGTCCCAGGTGCTCAGGAGGCTGATGTAGAAGGATGGCTGGAGCCCAGAAGTTCAAGTTCAGCCTGGGAAACATAGCAAGATCCTGTTCCTAAAAAAGAAAAAGAAAAGGTCACAGGGTTGTGCTGTGCCTTGACTTCCTGGCCACACGCCCTGCCCTCCCAGTGGCCCAGGACGCCTACTATTCACTCATGAAATGTCCTCTTGGGGTGCCCAGCTGAGTCACCCAGGTATAAGAGAGGTTTGGCTACACTCTTGTACTGCCTTTTTCTGGAATGATCTACCCACTTTGGTCATCTGGTGGGTGTCTGAGTCTTTGTCACAGACTCCTCCCCTCATGCCCAGAAGACTGAACCCCATCCTACACAGGAACACACACACTTGCCAGGAGAACTGCTTGGGTGTGTCAGACATGGTGTGGCTCACCAAGCACTGGTGGGTTACCAGGGCCATCCGCCAGCAGGCTGCCCCTTCTCACTTGAAAGCAGCACTCCTATTAGGTGTTCAGACAACATCCCTGGGTACCTCAATTGGGTTCACATCATGTCCCCATCTCCAACACCCTGTTTGAGCCAATAGGTTGAAAGCCCTTGCCACATCGGAGCACCGGGCTGCCAAAGGATATTGGGCACAAGGAAGGCATGGAGGTGTGTTCCACCTCCTCATGAGAGGCAGCATAACCCCATGTGACTTGTTGACAGTCTGATGCCTGTGTCAGGGCCCTAGTGAGCTGCTGTTCTTGTGTGGTCAGGACCATGAATAGGCCAAGGTGAGCTTGGCAGACATCCCAGAGTCCTTGCCAGCTGTCCCCACATAGCTGTGATAGGTCAACCACAAGGACTCCAAGGTCTTAAGGCTTAGGGGCCTCTGGTGCCCTACAGTTGGTGTCAAGAGACCTTCCTGGGATAACCAGAGAGCCCAGGAACTGTGTTTGGGGCTTGGATGGGCTCCTGAACTGTAGGGTCGAAGTTCATGGGGTGGGGCTGTGGCAGCTGCAGCTCCTTAGGTATCTCTCTGCATAAGCCCAGGGATCCCTAAGGCTCCCCCAGGATGTCAGGGTCTGCCAGGGACAAGGCTGGACCCCTCATGTGCCCCCTTACTTCCCTCAGCCTCATAGGCACCTGTAATTTCTGTGGTCCCCAGAGGCTCCAGGAAACCAGGTGATGGCAGCAGCCAGGCTCCCACCACAGCCTACAAGACCCCAGGTGAGCCATCCCCATGGTCTCTGCAGTGCCCCAACCCCACACTTAGGACTCCCTGAACTCTGTGGCCCTGTTCCACTGTCTCCTTGGCTTACAAGGCCCCTCAACCACCCATGTCACACATATTGAGTCCCCTTCATAGATGTTGAGGGTCAGTGTTTCCCACAGCAGCCCTTGTCATTCCAGGTTGAGGTGACCTTCGAGGATGTGGCCGTGCTCCTCTCCCAGGAGGAGTGGGACCGTCTGGGCCCTGCTCAGAGGGGCCTGTACCGAAACGTGATGATGGAGACGTATGGGAATGTGGTCTCGCTGGGTAAGCCCCTCCACAGGCTTTGCCTGTGTGTCTGTGGATGGGATTGTGTGAGGCTTCCCAGAGAGGGGCTCCTCTCCCGGGTGAGGGCCAGGGCAGGAGGATCCTGTGGGCTCACTCATCACTACCTTGCTTGCTCAACTCCGGCAAGTGGTCAGTCCAGTCCATTTTCCTGTCCCTGCAGATGGGAGGGGCAGGGGCACAAGGGCTAGGTAAATGTTGTATAAATAAAGGACTTCCCTCCCCATGAGCAGGACTTCCAGGAGCCAAGCCTGAAGTGATCTCTCAGCTGGAGCGAGGGGAAGAGCCATGGGTCCTGGACAGGAAGGGAGCTAAGAGCCAGGGCCTGGGGAGTGGCCACTCAGGTAAGTGAACTGCCACTCCTTCCCTGAGGGCTGAGTGGGTTCTGGCAGGGCTGTGGGCCCAGTTCAGACTGGGCTGCTAACAGAAGTGGCTGCCACCTGGGGAGACATCTGTCAGGCCTCTAAACAAAGGAATCTATGGGCTGGAGCTGCTGAAAATATTTCAGATTGTATATAGAGTCATCTATGACAGGAAGTGAGTGCAGCAGTGAATCTCGAGATCTCCAGATGTGCAGAGCCAGGCAGAGGTGAGATCAGGGTATGGGTGTCCCTGACCAGAGGGACAAAGATTAGTTAGCCAGGTTCTGTCCTAATGGGACATTCAGGTTTTGAGAGTTACTTGATTAATTTTGAAAACAAGAGTGAAGCCTAGGCTCAGAGCTGGTAGCACAGTGGTTATGGTGCCAGGTACATACACTGAGGTTGGTGGGTTTGAATCCAGCCCGGGCCAGCTAAACAACAATGACAACTGCAACAAAAGAAAAATAGCCAGGCATTCTGGTGGGCGCCTGTAGTCCCAGTTACTTGTGAGGCCGAGGCAAGAAAATCACTTAAGCTGGCTTGGCGCCTGTAGCTCAAGTGGCTAAGGTGCTAGCCAATACACCTAAGGTGGCGGGTTCGAATCCATCCTGGGCCCACCAAACAACAATGATGGCTACAACCAAAAAAAAAAAAAATAGCTGGGCATTATGGTGGGCGCCTGTGGTCCCAGCTACTTGGGAGGCAGAGGCAGGAGACTTGCTTGAGCCCAGGAGTTGGAGGTTGCTATGAGCTGTGATGTCATGGCACTCTACCCAGGGAGACAGCTTGAGGCTCTATCTCAAAAAAAAAAGAAAATTGCTTAAGCCTAAGAGTTAGCGGTTGCTGGGAGCTGTGACATCTCGGCACTCTACCCAGGGCAACATAGTAAGACTTTGTGTCCAAAAAAAGAAAAAGAGAGAGAAAAAGAGAGGGCGGAACCTGTGGCTCAGTGGGTAGGGCGCTGGCCCCATGTACCAAGGGCGGTGGGTTCAAACCTGACTCCGGCCAAACCAACAAAAAAATAGCATGGCGTTGTGGCAGGCACCTGTAGTCCCAGCTACTCAAGAGGCTGAGGCAAGAGAATTGCCTAAGCCCAGGAGTTGGAGGTTGCTGTGAGCTATCACGCAATGGCACTCAACTGAGGGTGATAAAAAAAAAGAAGAGTAAAGCCTAAAAGTAGAAGGGAACCCTCCCAGCCTGACAATGAAAGTGAAGGGCTCAAATCTGTTTTAGGTTAAGAACAAGATAAAGGCACCCACCGTCCTCAGACCATGTAACCCTGTAGTGGGGACACGAGGTGTAAAATAAGGAAAACTAAACAGAGCAACAAAAGCTATTAGAATTGGAGAGGAAAAAGAAAATGTTTGCAGTTCATGTGATTGTCAATTTAAAAAAAAAATTGATTAGAATTCATAGGAGAGAGGCTCGGCGCCTGTGGTTCAATCAGCTAAGGCGCCAGCCACGTACACCTAAGGTGGTGGGTTCGAATCCCCAGCCTGGGCCCGCCAAAAACAACAATGATGGCTGCAACCAAAAAATGGCCGGGCGTTGTGGCAGGCGCCTGTGGTCCCAGCTACTTGGGAGGCGGAGGCAGGAGACTCGCTTGAGCCCAGGAGTTGGAGGTTGCTATGAGCTGTGA
>CAUYQV010097525.1:0-15989 GCA_963574575.1 Galagoides demidoff
GTTGTGGTGGGCACCTGTGGTCCCAGCTACTTGGGAGGCAGAGGCAGGAGACTCGCTTGAGCCCAGGAGTTGGAGGTTGCTATGAGCTGTGATGCCATGGCACTCTACACAGGGGGATAGCTTGAGGCTCTGTCTCAAAAAAAAAAAGAATCCCTATTCAATAAAGGGTGCTGGGAAAATTGGATAGCTACATGTGGAAGATTGAAACAGGATCCCTGTAGTACCACTCCCTAATTTTTTTTTTTTTTTTTAGACAGAGCCTTAAGCTATCCCCTTGGGTAGAGTGCTGTCACATCACAGCTCACAGCAACCTCCAACTCCTGGGCTCAAGCAAGTCTCCTGCCTCCACCTCCCAAGTACCTGGGACCACAGGGCACCTGTCACAACACCCGGCTATTTTTTGGTTGCAGCTGTCATCTTTGTTTGGCAGCCGGGCTGGATTCAAACCCACCAGCTCAGGTGTATGTGGCTGGCGCTTTAGCCACTTGAGCCACAGGCGCTGAGCCACCACTCCCTAAAATTAATTCAAGGTGAATAACAGACTTAAACCTAAGGCATGAAACCCTTATAATTCTACAAGAAAATGTTGGGAAAAAATCTTCTAGATATTGACTAATGCAAATAATTTATGAAGAACACCACAATGGCAATCACAGGCGTAACAAAAATAAATAAAAAGGACTTGATTAAACCAAAAAATTCCTACTTTTTTTTTTTAATGTAGATTTACAGCTGGGTACAGTGGCTCACATCTGTAATCCAGGCACTCTGGGAGGCTGAGGTGGGAGGATCCCTTGAGCTCAGGAGTTGAAGACCCCATCTCTACTAAAAATAGTAAAATTAGCTGTGCATTGTAGTGGTGAAGAGGTTAACATAACTTCATTTGGGAATGAAGAGGTTAATGTAACTCCATCTTGGAACTCACTCCCCAACCCCCACTCCTGGGCAAGGTCGCCCAGGTGGAATCAGTCTATCATAAGGAGACGCTCCCTCCCCTGCATTTATGGGCAGCCAGTCTGAAGGGGTACAGCTTCCCCTCCCTTGGCTCTCATTGGCAAGGTCAGTCAGCTTAAAAGGAGCCAGTCTATCAGAAACAAACAAGCAGCCCCCGCTTCAAGCAACCCCCCTCTAAAAAAGTCCCTAACCAAAAACAACTTAGCCAATAGCAACCCCGTCCGAAAAAACACCTGATGTAATTCCTCTATGCGCTTTAAAAACCTCCTCTCTTTTCACTTCGGGGTCGCCCTTCCCCCAGCAACAATGAAGGGTAGAGTGACCCAGGCATATGCTTGTAATAAATAAAGCACCTCTTTGTTCTTGCATGTGTGTGGTGGTCTCTCAGCGGCAATAAGGTCCCAACAGTGGGTGCCTGTAGTCCCAACTACATGGGACACTGGGCCCAAAAGTTTGAAGTTGCTGTGAGCTAGACTGATGCCATGACACTCTAGCCTGGGCAACAGAGTGAGACACTGCGTCCAAAAAAAAAAAAAAAGTGGATTTACCGCTCCTTAAATCACAATAAATTTAGGTGTTGAAGTTAGAGTACATTCTCAGAAGAACTAATTGATCCAAATTAAAATTGAAAAGAATGTAAGTTGATGGGGCAGGTAGGAGCAAGGGAGAGATCAGAGCAGGACCCGTGAAGAGGGCACTACATATGCAAAGAGGAAGATAGGAGAGGCCTCATAATTATTATTATAAAAGGATATTAAATTGTTTGCCATATAGTGCCCAAGTATCTCTGTCCTTTTCACGCTTACAATATCTTCAAAAAAGAGAGAGAGAGAAAAGAAAAAAGGTCACATGGGCCAACTGAAATTTTTCTGTGAAAGTAGATACTTTTGGTAATAAGCAGGAGAATAAGAGATGGATCTACGTAAAAACACAAATGGCTGCTTAGAAATGGCTGAGTTGAGTTTTAAATCTGTGCTTATGTAAGACAAGGTGTAATTTTATGGAGAAGGGTTGAGAACGCAGGAGATTTTGATGACGTAAACCCCTAGGAATTAGCACAAATTTCTGAGAAAACTTCAGTATTTCAAGGCTGCGGAAGTGATGTCGTAAAACCAAGATCTTCAAAAGGTGAAGCTTGACCTAAGCTGGGTTATGTATAGAATGAGTGTTCCCAAAGAGTATCTTTTATATGATGAGAGAAAGATGAAATAAAGAGATCTTTTCTTGCCTAGAAGAGGAGAGCAATTGTGTTGGGCCTGCCAGTTGGAATCTGCTATATCAGACAGTACAGGGAGTGTAATATAATTTTTGTGTGTGCTGATCTGACCTAGCATTGAGGCCCTGACTAGCTTTAAGCCAGTTAGTTTTCCTTCTAGAGGAACCAATTAATTCCACACCTCTAGCCACATGTGAGCCTTGTGGCATTCTTACTTACCCTAATACCATCCCCAGCTCCTCAGTTCCAAGGTAGCCTTGAAAGACAGCCACCTTTTAACTATAGTAACAGTGAAAGTCTACACTCTAGCAGCCACTTGGGATAGGAATGGCTTTGAAATATCCCCAAAGTCCCTAACCCAAGAATTTTCACATTTAACCTGTCTGACAACTTTGTGAATAGCTCTATTCTCATAGTTTGTCTCTGTTTCACTTGACTCAGAGATTGATCTTTGTGAACATTCCTATCAATAAAGCATTTTTCAAAAACAAGACTATCAGGTGCATTTTGAGGATTATAATGGCCTATGCAATGCATATAATGTGAGCAAGAGGCAAACCTAGGCCTTACATTAATGTTCTAAAGATCTCTGATTCCTCAAGGTGAGTGAGTGAACCTCAAGCTCAGGGTTGGGATAGGAGGAAGGAAGCAGGAGAATAAGAGCTGGATCTGGGTAAAAACACAAATGGCTGCTTAGAAATGGCTAGCAAAGACCTCTTGATTAGGTGGTTTAGACGCAAAGGACTGTGGGTAATCATAAGGTTGTTTTCATTTTTTTGCACATCTATATTTATAGAGGTATTTGCAATTTCCAAAAAAAGAAAATAAAAATGAAAAGAAACACAAATGTCCATCAATTGGTGAATTATTTAAGACATTTTGGAATACCCATACAGTGTAATACTAAGCAACAAAAGGAGCAGATTATTAATACATAAAAACTGATGAATTTCAAAATAGTTATGCTATGTGAAGGAGGCCAGATAAAAGAGTACATATTGTTCTCTTCTATTCATACAATGCAGACTAATCTACGGTAACAGAAGGCAGTTCAGTGGCTGCCAAGGATTCATGTTTTATAATCCTGACAGGGTGAGAGAAATGGTGGGGATGAGGCTGGAAAGATGGGTCACAAAGTCCACTTTTTCTGCTCACTTTGTGATTGCTGCATCCCCCATACCATTTCACGTTTCCATACCTTGTTTTTCTTCTAAACGCATTGGCTCTGCCAGTTCAACTTCTAGGTCTCCACAAAACATTTGTTCTGCGGTAGAAACTCTGAACTTCCACTAAGGTGACCACACCCACTTAACAAAACATTAGCTTAGCTAGAGCACCACCCACTTATTATAATGTATGTACATATTTTGCCAGCTTAAGTTTTCATACGGCCTCTAAAACGTTTCTCACTTAAAATAGTTTGGTTTTTTGAGACCGTCTCACTTTGTTGCCCTGGGTAGAGTGCCATGGCGTAAAAGCTCACAGCAACCTCAATCTCTTGGACTCAAGCAATCTTCTTGTCTCAACTTCCGTAATGGAACTACAGGTGTTATGCTCGAAAAATACCCCCAAATGGCCGCAGCAGACAAGTCCGAGACACACTCCGATGTAAGAAGCAAGAGGTGAGTTTTATTCAGGCCCCGGGAAGCCCGGACTCTCCTGGCACGCAAGCCGAGGACGAGCCTCGAACCCCGGGTGGAGAAAGTTTTTATGGGGTACAGAAAGCAAGAGGGGCAGGGTCCGGTACGGGTACACTTTTGATTGGTGGTTAGTGATTTCATTAGTAAAGCTACATTTATCATCGGTGGTTGATGATTTCACTAGGGGTGCAGGTGAGGGGTGGGGGATTTTTAACCGGGGGCTAAGGTTGAGGCACCTTGAAAATCAAGGTAATCGGAACTAATTGTTTTACTATGGTCAGATGTCTCAGTTGCCCAAGGAGGCATAATCAACTTTATCTTATGGCTTTGTTACCCAAGGAGGCATAATCAACTTTATCTTATGGCTTTGTTACCCAAGGAGGCATAATCAACTTTATCTTATGGCTCTGTTGCCCAAGGAGGCATAATCAATAGTTACAATTGAGTTACCAGGAATAGAATGGCAGAGCTGCAGGGTGCAGCCCTGTAAGCTAGAGGTTAAGGAATGCAGTAAACAGCTAGGAATGGGATTTGGGCAGGCTTGTACAGTGAACAACAAAATGGAGTTAGTCTGGCTCTCTCACAGGCACCTGCCACACGCCCTGGCTAGTCTTTCTATTTTTAGTAGAGACGGGGTCTCGCTCTTGATCAGGCTGGTTTAGAACCTCTGAGCTCAGGCCGTCCACCTACCTGTGTCTCCCAGAGAGCTGGGAATTCAGGCAGGCGCCACCAGCTAGAATAGTGATTGAAGTGCCCGGGAGGTTATTTTAATTTCCTGCCGAGGTAGGACGTTGCAGCCGTTCTGGCCACTAAGAATGTGTGTCACGCCTGTGGTAGTGATGGGCTCCTGTCTTTGAAAACTAAGAAGGCGACCATCTTATTCAGTGCCCTGTCAGTTCACAGTACTTCATCCCCACGCGGGGCTTGCCCCGTGAGAACTCAAAATCTGACAAGCATTCCATTTTCCGCCAGGGTATGAACCTGGAATGTATTAATTTTAGATATGCTGAATTGACCGTTCCAGCAGACTCTTGCAGGTCACAGGCGCCAAAGCAGCCTCAGCCCCTTCTGTATACCTCAGGTATTCCAACGCTCCGGCTACTAAAGTGCCAAGGCGACGCCGGCGCAGGAGCATTGCGTCATAAGGAAAAGCCGGAAGCCAGAATTCTGTTCTCTTAGAAACGCGGTGTACCTTCCTCTGAGAGTTACTGGAGAGCAGCTAGCTAGGCGTGGGGATCTTAGATGGAAGAAGTTTAGTGAAGAAAGTTCAGGCTTAAGAGCTACGGTTCGAGGTCAGGTCAGTGTGTGGGTCAGTCTGTGGAAAAGGCGGAGGGAAAGTGCGATCTGAGGGTGTCTACGTAGGTTTTTGCTAGTGCGAGGTGATGGAAGCAGCCCAGGGGGTGGGTGTTTTGCGAGGGCAGCGTGTAGGAGTCTGTAGTGGGATTTCTGTGATGCATGTCTTGGGGTGTCAATCATGAGAGGCTCTGATTAAAGGTCTGAACAGATCAACGACCGAGAAACGTCCTGAAGTCAGGGATTAGGGTCTTTGCAGGTCATTCTGCCTTAGGACTCAGTGATTGAGAACTAGTGGGACGGTGGTTGTCATCGAATGCAGTGTCTGTTTCGGATTCCGGGTAATTGGGGATTCAGTGATCCAGGAAACATTAGGAAAGGTCAGTGAGTGTATGCGTGTATATCTAGGCCAAGTTTTCGCATTAATATGGTATAGAAATGATTGAAAGCTGAAGACTTGGAGTAGGAGCCCTCCCTGGTGGGGTGTGTGTGTGTATTTTGAGCTCGGAGATAAGCTGCTGGAGCAGATTTGATGAACGTTAACATTCCCTAAAAGTTTCAGGTTCACGTTTTTCTTCCGTGACAGATTTTCTAAGCTTGTTTGGCTCCGCACAAAATAACCCGTCCTCTTGAACCCACAGAAATTAAAGGGTCTTTTTTGTGTGTGTGTGGGAGAGAAAAGAGGGCTAAATAATTAAGCAAATCTAAAATTAATATTTTCTATTTTAGAGTTTGCTTTTATCTTTTCTCTTGCACGTTTGCTACATATTTTTAATGGCTGTTTCCTTTTAGGTTTTTTAAAGGCTGCTGTTTTCCTAGCATTTATGTTTTTGAATCGATTTATACCTCATGTTCTTTCTTTCCTTTCTCCTCTTTTATTCAGTGTGTTCATTTTTCCTCATATTGCAGTGTGTATACTATGTATTAACATTTTAACATATATATATATGTGTGTGTGTGTGTGTGTGTGTATATATATAAAGACTTTTAAAGAGGTACAAGAGTAACATAATTTATTTATTTTATTTATTTTTGAGATAGAGTCTGATTCTATCAACCTGGCTAGAGTGCTGTGGCATTAAATAGCTCACAGCAACCTCAAACTCCTGAGCTTAAGCCATCTTCCTGCCTCAGCCTGCCAAGTAGCTAGGACTACAGGTATCTGCCACACCACCTGGCTAATTTTTCTATTTTCGTAGAGATGCAGTCTCAACTCTTTATTAGGCTGGTCTCCAACTCCTGAGCTCATGCAATCTACCTGCTCCTACCTCCCAAAGTGGTAGGATTACAGGCATGAGCTACTACGCCCAACTAAGGGTAACATAATTTAAAGGAAAAATTTCAATTCCTCACCAGTCATGGTCTCATTTCTAAAATTACTACACTGAGGCATGATGTTGTGCTCATTCTCCTTTGCCATATCCCCTTTCACATTCATGCTACTTTCAGGCTTCACAGAAGAAAAACATTCCTCCTATACCTTGAAGGTCTTCTGTTTCATTGGCCAGAAGGAACCAAATAAAGAGACAGAAATATTCAGGGTCATGCATTAAGGTGAATGAACAGCAAGAGGGAATGTACCCCTGAAAGTTGTTATGCTCTTCAGCTCACAGGTCCTGGCTACCCTGGGGAGAGGCAAGAAATGAATGAAGAAAGAGGAGGTTCCAGGACCTAGATGTCATCATTTCTGGGGACACCCTTGACCGGTGACTGAGTTTCTGGCCAGAGATTTTGGGCATATCCAAAAGAAACAAAGACAGAGTAGTCAGTTGCTGGTCATATCCCACAACAGAAGAAAATGAGCAATGCCCAGGTGACTTCTCTGTGTTATATTCTATCCTTTATTCTTTAATGGATTTATAGAGGCCCATAAAAAAAATCAGTTCAGAGCATAAAGAGAAATAAACTTTGAATCTAAATCTAACATCATGGCAAAGTAGGATCAGGAATATAGTGTTTATATGACTCCTACTGATGTTGGAACATAATGACTAGAGAATCTGTTGGATTATATTAGCTGTCAGCTTGTGTCTGATATCTCTGACAGCCAATACAAGGGTCATGCTGAACTAGATGATATACAATGACTGTGAAGAGAAATCAGACAGATTCCTCAGGGGATGTCAGTATTTCTTGGCACTTAGGTCTCAAAAAAATTTTGATAGTCTTCCCAGAGATGATATGGTAGACATAGTTTTTAACTAGCCTGCTAATAAAGGCAGTAGATTTTTTTACTGATACCTATTACAAGGTTCCTCAGAGACTCCTATGGGAATAGACTAAGTAAAAACTGGATACAATTTTTCAGGGGACAAAAGCAAGGACACTCAAAGGACTCAGCCTTGTGTATGCCTGAGTGTAGCTAGGAATAAAACCTAAACAACCTAGGAAAATGGAAGGATTGCATGGCTTTCAACTGTCCTGAAGAGGTGGCTGAGCCAACATTTAGGTATGGATGTGGCATTAGGGAGCTGCAAGAAATTTGTCTGGCAAGGACTTGAGTTGTTGGGTGCCATGTCATTTGCTTTATAACTTAACCTTATCTCAGAAAATACAGAATTTCTCCCCATTTTCAAATCTAATTCTTAACTATTTTCCTTTTATTGCTTTTCTTTTTGTAATTACAGAAATTATTCAGGGATACTTTTTTTTTTTTTTTGAGACAGAGTCTCACTATGTTGCCTTTGATAGAGTGCGGTGGTATCACAGCTCACAGCAACTTCAAACTCTTGGGCTCAAGCGATTCTCTTGCCTCAGCCTCCCAAACAGCTGGGACTACAGGTGCATGCCACAATGCCCAGCTATTTTATTTATTTATTTATTTTTTGCAGTTTTTGGCCCAGGCTGGGTTTGAACCCGCCACCTCTGGCATATGGAGCCAGCGCCCTACTCCTTTGAGCCAGAGGCGCCACCCCGTCCAGCTATTTTTTGTTGTAGTTGTCATTGTTGTTTAGCTGGCCCGGGCCAGGTTTGAACCCACCACCATCACTGTATGTGACTGGCACCATAACCACTGTGCTACTGGTGCTGAGCCTCAGGGATATATTTTTAAATGAAAGTAATTCTAATGGTACATACACTAGCAAAAAAAGTAAATTTTCTCTTTATACCTTCCTTCCTAATCTCCTATATATACACTATATATATATGTACACTGTATATAGTAGTATATATTTGCTATCACTGAACTGTGTGTGCATCTATATATGCACATGTGATTGTACCAACTATCTGTTTCATTTTTCAGTTTTTTAATCTATATTCCAATTCCTTATTATTGTATCAGTATATCTAATATGATAAACCTTTCTGTTAACATAAACATATCTATCACATGTATGTATTTTCAAGAATAATTTTTTCCCAGTTTAATATTCTTTGTTTCTTGTGCTTTTTATATATTTCCATTTTTTAACCCATTCAGTAAGTAAATACTTATGCAGTATCCAGTGATTCTAGCATCTGGAGTTTGTTCCTGTCTTATGCTGGCATTACCTGGGAAGGATTGCAGTGAATGTAGAAATCTATATCATGTACATAGTATCTGAATGACAGTTGCATGTAATTTCTTGACTGATCAGTAGATACTGAAATTAAAAATTATATATAAGGGCAGCACCTGTGGCTCAAAAGGGTAGAGCACCGGCCGCATATGCTGGAAGTGACCCAGCCAAAAAAAAAAGTAAAAAAATTATATATAAAACCTGGTTGTACTGAGAGGATACCTTATATTTTGTTAAGGGAATGAGGCACTGCATAATTATAGAATATTCGGAGATTGATTCTATGACAATGTATTAAAAATATAATAGGTTTAAAGATACATACAGTTTTTATGGTTAATAAGAGCAGACAACTTTTTTCACATTCCTTCCATGTCAATAAAAGAGAAACACTTCATATTAAGCAGGATGTGTTTTTACAGGAATTGTTGACCCTGGAGGATGTAGTTGTGGAGTTCACCTGGCAGGAGTGGCAGCTCCTTGGCCCTGCTCAGAAGGACCTGTACTGGGACGTGTTGTTGGAGAATTACAGCAACCTGGTATCAGTTGGTGAGGAGAGTTGCACCATATTACTCACAGGGCACCCAAACCATAGCCTTTGCTTTCTGAACCGTTTGGAAGTCACTGCTATGCTCCAAAGAGCAGATTTATAGTGTATCCTCTGTCTCCTGATAAAAAGATATACAGTCACCTCTTGGTATCTGTGGGGAATTGGTTCCAGGACTTTCCATGGCTGCTAAATCCACAGATACCCAGATACCAAGTCCTGATATAAAATGGCACAGTATTTGCATATAACTTAGACACATCCTTTTGTGTACTTTAAATCATTCCCAAGTTACTTATGATATTTAATAAATGTAAATGCTATATAAATAGTTGTTATATTTTTTATTTGTATCACTTTGTATTTTAGTATTATTATTTGTTATTTGGGTTTTATCAAATATTTTCAAACTGCAATTGAAACTCACAGAAAGAAAGGGCTGACTATACCCTCTCATAAGAGAAAAGCCTCTACATTTTAGATGTGAAAACAGTTTTGTTCCGTGAGTGTAGCATTCATCCATGTTGCATACACCAGCCCAGTTCATTGTGTCTTAACTCTTCTATCATTTCCTGTAAATAGGTTATCAAGCCAGCAAACCAGATGCACTGTACAGGTTGGAACAAGGAGAACCTTGGACAACAGAAGATGAAATGTGTAGTCGCATCTGTCCAAGTAAGTGGGAACTAGAAAGATGCATGACTGTAGAAGTCCCATTAATGTCAGTAACAGAAGACTGCATGAGCATCTGGGGATAGGAAAAGTGCCTCCATATACCTCTCTCCCCATAGCAGAACTTTGCTTTTAGTTGTTTAGAGGAAAATAGGTCTATTTTTTCTTTCCTGAGATCTGATCTCTGGTTATGTTATCTTACATCTTGATTTTGGTTTGTTTGCCTAGTTTTCTTCTTCCTTAGATTCTATAATCTTCCCCTTTATATCCTGTGACAGTATCTCTGCCTATTCATTCCACTTCCCTGGCTATGAAATTCCATCTTCTAAGCCTTGGTCCACAGAGAGAAGTATTAATCACTGTCTTCTTACTATTGCAGTTTTCTGCCCTATTAAGAAATACAGGGCATTGTGGTGGGCACCTGTAGTCCCAGCTACTTGGGAGGCTGAGGCAAAAGAATTGCTTAAGCCCAAGAGTTCAAGGTTGCTGTGAGCTGTGATGCCATGGCACTTTACCAAGGGTGACAAAGTGAGACTCTATCTTAATAAAAAAAAAAAAAAGAAAGAAAGAAAAAAAATACTGATTTCCCTTCCTAACATCCAACCTCACCTTGTATATTGTGCCCTCATCTGATCTCTACTGTGCATTCGTCAGGCTCCTTAGCTTCCCTACTCACCCCACCCCTGGTTCCTCAGTGATTCCATTTTTTCTGCTGTTTTCCTAATCTTTGTAATTCTCTGTGCCTAGAAAACTTGTCACCTTTTCCATCTTCTTCTAAGGTTATAGTCTCTTTTAGTGCCGTACACCACCTGTCCTGTTCATGCTGGTGTTAGATTTGAATGCCTTGTACCTACAGAGTTCTATTCTTAAAGGTGTCTGCTATTTCAGTTGACTGTTAATGTTGAAGGAGTGTTTTACATCCTACATCAGTTCCAGTCAAAACTAGGTCATAAATTATGTATGCTTCAGAGAACTTCCTTTGTACGTTTGGTATTTCTGATTTTCTTCTATCCTAGACATTAACATTGTATTCATTTCCCTGAATTGTTTTTCTCACTATATATTTGGCTTTTTAAACAGCTTTATTGAGATAATTTACATACCATACAATTTGCCAATTTAAAATTTACAATTCATTGCTTTATAGCATGTGAACAGTTATATAATCATCACCACAATCAGTTTTGGAAGCAGTCAGTTTGTGTCTGATATCTCTGACAGTCAATACAAGATACTCATACTGAGCTATAATCATGACTATGAGGAGAAAGCAGTTTCTTCAAGGGATGTCAGTATTTCCTGGCTGTAGGTCTCAAAAAAATGAGGCGGGGTGTGGTGGCTCAACCCTGTAATCTTAGCACTCTGGGAGGCTGTGGCAGGTAGATTGTTTGATAGTTTTCCCAAAGAAGATATGTTTTCCTTTACCTCTCACCACCTCCACTGCTCCTTAAAACCACAGTTAACAGTCTCCAACTCTCTTCTTTTTTAATTCCTTCTTGTTTATTCAGTTTTCTCCAACTAGAATTTGACATTGGTAAAAATAAGACATATCTTGTATATTCCAAATAAGGGCAGAGTGCCTTGTTCATGGGAACCACTCAATAAATATTTGTGGAGAGAATAAATAATTTTGGATCAGTTGTGTCTTCCACCTTTGTGGTTTGGTATCTCCCCAAGTTTTATGAAACAGTATTCCTCCAAACCTATTATTTGTTTCTAATAATAACTTACTGTATTTTACTTTGTCCGCATATTTTATAAGGTCTGATTTAGTAATAGAAAGCCATCAAATCTATGCAGATTGTCAAACTAAACTTATTTGTACACAAACTACTTTTACTTTGAGACAGAGCCTTTCTTTGTCACCCTCAGTAGAGTGCTGTGGCATCATAACTCACAGCAACCTCCAACTCTTGGGCTCAAACAATTCTCTTGCTTCAGCCTTCCAAGTAGGTGGAACTACAGGCACCCACCACAGTGCTGGGCTATTTTTAGAGGCGAGGTCTTGCTCTTGCTCAGGTTGGTGTCAAACCTGCGAGCTCAGGCAGTCCACCCACCTCAGCCTCCCAGAGTGCTAGGATTTTTTTCTTTTCTTTTCTTTTTTTTTTTTTTTTTTTTTTGAGAGAGAGTCTTACTGTGCCACCCTTGGTAGAATGAGGTAGCATCACAGCTCACAGCAACCTCAAATTCTTGGGCTTAAATGATTCCCTTGCCTCAGCCTCCAAAGTTGCTGGGGCTACAGGTGCCTGCTATAAGGCCTGACTATTTTTTTGTTACAGTTGTCATTGTTGTTTAGCTGGCCTGAACCAGGTTTGAACTCACCACCTGGGGTGTATGTGGCTGGTGCTATAACCACTGTGCTATGGGCACCCAGCTCCAGAATGCTAGGATTACAGGCATTAGCCATCATGCCTAGCCCTGGTTAAGCCATAAGCAACATTTATACATGGAGTTGTTAGGAATTGCTTGTATACTGTTATCATACTGTTGTCACTAAGGGTCTTTTTGTGTGTGTGTGTGTATGTGTGTGTGAGACAGAGGCTCACTCTGTTGCCCTGGATAGAGTGCCATGGCATCACTGTAGCTCAGAGCAACCTCAAACTCTTGGGCTTTAGCAGTTTTCCTGCATCAGCCTAGACTGATAAAGCCAAGCCAACTGTAGTAGCCGAGACTACAGGCACCTACCATGATTGCTGGCTAGCTTTCTTTCTATTTTTAGTAGAGATGGGGTCTTGCTCTTGTTCAGGCTAGTCTGGAACTCCTGAGCTCAAGCAATCTTCCTGGCTCAGCCTCTCAGAATGCTAGATTATAAGTATGAGCCACTGTGCCTAGCCTAAAAGGCCATATTTTATTTTATTTTATTTATTTTTTTGTTTTCAAGCTGTTGCCTTGGTTAGAGTGCTGTGGTGTCATAGCTCACAGCAACCTCTAACCTATGGGCTCAAGTGATCCTGTTGCTTCACTTGTACTATTTTTAGTAGAGATGGGGTCTTGCTTTTCTTATGCTGGTTTTGAACTCGTGAGCTCAAGCAATCCATCCACGTCAGCCTCCCAGAGTGCTGGGATAACAGATGTGAGCCACATCACCTGGCCTGAGCCACATCACCTTTTTTTTTTTTTTTTTTTGAGACAGAGTCTCTGTCGCCCTGGGTAGAATGCCATGGCATCATAGCTCACAGCAACCTCAAACTCTTGGGCTCAAGCGATTCTCTTGCCTTAGCCTCCCAAATAGGTGGGTCTACAGGTACAATGCCTGGCTATCTTTTTTTGGTTGTTGTTGCAGTTGTCATTGTTGTTTTAGCGGCCCACCAGCTCACCAGCCTCTGTGTATGTGGTATGCCACCCTAAAGGCCATTTATTTTAAAAAGGTATTTTTTTAAAAAAGGTTTTATCCCCCAAACAAGATTATTAAAGGATTCATTTTTCTCTTCTTTCCTAGAAAACAACAAGGTTGATGATCATTTGCAGGGTCACCTGGAAAATCAAAGAATACTAAAGGCTATGGAGCAATACTACAAACACAATGCATTTGGAAATATTGTCCCTGAAAGCAAAAGTCATTTTTCTTTTAGGGAAGATCATGGTATATTTGAGCTATATATGAAAACTTTGAAATCAAATTTAAGTTTAGTTGACCAGAACAAAAGCTATGAAATTAACAATTCTACTAAATTCAGTGAACATGAGAAAACATTTTTTCAAGATAAGTGTGAAGAACTTCATTCTGCTGTTAAATTTTCTGCAAGTACAAAACCTAATAGCACTAAATCCCAAGTCAATAAGCATCAGAGAACTCATGACATAGAGAAAACCCATGTATGCAGTCAATGTGGAAAAGCCTTTGTCAAGAAGTCTCAGCTCGCTGATCATGAGAGAGTTCATACAGGAGAAAAACCTTATGGATGTCATATGTGTGCAAAAGTATTCTCCAGAAAGTCCAGGCTCAATGAACATCAGAGAATTCACAAAAGGGAGAAATCCTTTATATGCAATGAATGTGGAAAAGTATTTACCATGAAAAGCCGTCTGATTGAACATCATCGAACTCATACTGGAGAGAAACCCTATGTATGCAATGAATGTGGAAAAGGTTTCCCAGGCAAGCGAAATCTCATTGTACATCAGCGAAATCATACTGGAGAGAAATCTTATGTATGCAGTGATTGTGGAAAAGGCTTCACTGGGAAGAGCATGCTTATCATACATCAGCGAACTCATACAGGAGAGAAACCCTACATCTGTAGTGAATGTGGGAAAGGCTTCACCACAAAGCACTATGTCATCATACATCAACGAAATCATACAGGAGTGAAACCATATATATGCATTGAATGTGGGAAAGGCTTCATTGTGAAGAGCCGTATGATGGAACATCAGCGAACTCATACAGGAGAGAAACCCTATGTATGCAGTGAATGTGGAAAAGGCTTTCCTAGCAAGAGTAATCTCATTGTACATCAGAAAAATCATATAGTACAGAAATCATATCTATGTAGCGAATGTGGAAAAGGCTTCACTGTGAAGAGCATGCTTATTAGACATCAGCGAACTCATACCGGAGAGAAACCTTATGTATGCAGTGAGTGTGGGAAAGGCTTCCCCTTGAAGAGTCGGCTGATTGTACATCAGCGAACTCATACTGGAGAAAAACCTTATAGATGCACTGAATGTGGGAAAGGTTTCATTGTAAACAGTGGATTGGTATTACATCAGCGAACTCATACTGGAGAGAAACCCTATAAATGCAATGAATGTGGGAAAGGTTTTGCCTTTAAGAGCAATCTTGTTGTACACCAGCGAACTCATACTGGAGAGAAACCCTTTATGTGCAAAGAATGTGGAAAAGGCTTCACCATGAAACGATATCTCATTGTACATCAGGAAATGCATACAAGAAAGAAATCTTATCTATGTGGTGAATGTGGAAGAGGCTTTTTCATGGAAACTGAGCTCATTTTACATAAGCAAATTCATACTGGAGAGAAACCTTATGCATGCAATGAATGTGGTAAAGGCTTCACTGTGAAAAGCCGTCTAATTGTTCATCAACGAACTCATACAGGAGAGAAACCCTTTATATGCAGCAAATGTGGAAAAGCCTTCTCCTCAAAGAGAAATCTCATTGCACATCAGCGAACTCATATTGGAAACAAACTCTAACAGTGCAATGAACATGGTCACTGCCTTCAGGAAGAAAATATGCCTTAGTACATCAGAGATTTCATACAGGGTAGATTTCCTTTACATGTAACAAATCATATTTCATCTGGTCTCATTATCCACCAGAGTAAATGCAGTCAATGATGGAAAGCCTTCCACATGAATTCAAGCTCTGAATTTGTTGAGACACCCAAATCCAGAGACTATGGTTTCAGTGATTGGGGGTAACCTTTCTCATCTGTCAGCATTTATTAAAATTCTGACAATGTACATGATTATGTATGAGCTACATAATCCTTTGCAGAGAATCTGAAGTTGTTCCATACAAGTGAACGTATTTGGGACCAACCATGTTTGTAATAAGTACTGTGAACTTATTAAATATGCATCTAGTATATATGAAGAAAGGGTAAAGCAGTCCATTGCTAGATTTTTTACCCTTGGGAGATTATAGAACTTGCATAAGAGTAAATTTTAATAAATTCAGAGACTGCACTAGTGCCTTCAGTGATCAGTTACTTCAAATTATGTGTCAAACATGTCCGGAAAAAACTTGATACTTCCACTGCAAAAAAGGCTTGACAGAATATTGTATGTCTTGAAAAGTTTATGCTGAATTAAATCTTATAAATAGGGACACTATGAGAGCCTATCAAAAGAAAGGCCCTATCTCATCAGTGAGCTTATACTACTAGTGGCATAATGATCACAGGAAAGCCTTTGCCCAGAAATAAAACCTTGATAGTGACAGATAGTTCACACTAGAGAAAAAAATTTAAGATAGCAATGAATATGGATTTCAGTGATACATTTTGTCTCATCATCCATCATTACTTTATTTATTTATTTTTGAGACAGAGCCTCAAGCTGTCCCCCTGGGTAGAGTGCCATGGCATCAAAGCTTACAGCAACCTCCAACTCCTGGGCTCAAGCGAGTCTCCTGCCTCTGCCTCCCAAGTAGCTGGGACCACAGGCGCCTGCCACAACGCCCGGCTATTTTTTGG